>CM045768.1:82943544-83198466 GCA_025200525.1 Camellia lanceoleosa | reverse complement strand
AGTTTTCATATTTCAAAAATGACATTTTTTTGTTTTGCGAGAGATTTTTATTGCACCACTAACATTATATTCATGAGATATTCTATATTCATATACACTTTTTAATAGTTTACCATTGACTTCTAGAAATTTTTTTATCACCTACAAAGTTGTTCCGCAGTTTCACAGTTCATGGACTTTTGCAAGAAATTTAGGTTGAAGACAAGGTTAATGACACAATGCAATATTAAACAATACATACCACAACATGTAATTTGGTTGTTTTGTAAATTAATGACACCACATCGTAATAAATTATTATGTTTCTCCATTTCCATGCTTTGTATTTGGTAACATAGTAGGATGAAGGCGGTCCAAGTAATGTCTCTACTAATCTTGATTTATAGGAATGTCGAAGAAATCGCGAGAGAAATGGTGTTGGCCAGTCACAACTTGGTAAGCGTTATGATGTAGCAAGAGTATTACAACTCTTACTACAGGCTGTATACATTTGTAATTGAAAGTATAAATTCATCGCTATATTAGGAAATTGATGTAATATCATTTTACAACCATCGTAACATGTAATATAGAAATTTACAAAGGTTCCTATCTCGGAAAAGCAAAAGTAGGTGTCGACCTTTTCTAAGGGTATAATATTTGACAATATCTTTTGGGCCTTGTTATTCGAACAACAACTATGATCTTTGTGTACAAACTGTTTAGATGTTAATGTTAATTTTGTTTTTTTTGCTTGTAGGTAAAATTTACCAAATATAGAAGGCAAAAGTAGATAATAACTTTGGCGTTACATGAATTCGCCCAGAAAAAATCATCCTGTAATGATTTATATTTTTTACCAATAATAGAAAAATACTATTTGGTTGATAATGGCTGTAAACGACAGCCGGATATCGACCACGTACAAAAGTACGGATATCTGCCAAATGCCGAAAACCGAATACCATAGAACAACCCGAGCGATTCAACAAACATCATCCCTTCGCGTAGTTGCATCGGCGAACATTGATTCTTGGAAGTCGAGATGGAGGCTTTGAGAATATGCCCGACCACCCGAACCACCCGGGTTGTAGATATCATGGAGCCAAGGGACTCGGATCAAAAAAATGATATTGACAATCATCGCGACAATAGTGTAAGGCCAGAAAGCAATTGTTGGTGGCATCTATTATCTTATTTGTATCTTGTATTAACTTTATGTATGTTGTACCCAAAAAATTGTACCAGGTATTAACAACCACCAATCATTTTGTTCCAAATCAACAACTTTCAAATTCATAGATGTTGAAAACATTATAGTTCATATTTTTAGTTATTTTTATTTATTTATTTATTTGCCAAAGACTATTGGTTTCCATATTCTTGGACCAATAATTATGCAATTAGCTACCATTATGATTTACTGTGATAAATAATAAAAAAATAAAAACAAAAAATAAAAGAAAATTAATTCCTCAGTAGGGAAATTTGCCAATTGTGGCACCATGGTTTAGTTCAAATCAATATGCTGCAAAGAAAAATTGAGGCTAGTACAAACAACGGTAATTATAAAAAAAGTGAAGTTTTGCTTATATGATTGAAGAACGCTTGCACCACTTCCATACAAATTTTGACAACAAAAAAAAAAAATTAAAAAAAAAAATAACAGTTTAGAAAACATTTGGCACAGACCCACGAAAAAAAACAAAAAATTATTTTCCAGCAATTACGAAAGCCGGAGGACCATGATTCCACTTCTCCCACATACAAAATTCCATATAAATTATGCATATGGGCAAAAATGTAATTTTTGTTATTTTATCAATATTTTAATACACATTTTTTTTCTTAAAAAGTCAAGATTATCCCAAACAACCATCTTTTTTCCTCCTTTTTACCCAAAGTCAAAAAAATTTTACTTATATAGTTCATCCCAGGAGCAGCTCCTAAATTCTTTTCAGTACTCTCTCTCTCTCTCTCTTCTCTTACATGGCATTATGTAAAGTTTTACTTTTCACCATTTTTCCTAATTTTTTTAATTTTTTTTAAATACGAAAAAGTAAATGAGATATATCTTGAATAAAAATTGATAAACTTGATATCCTATCTCTTCAATTAAAGCATTATTGATTATAACAATTTGATCTCTATCTCTTCAAATTAATATCTTTTCTTAGTGTGAGAATTTGATCACTATCTCTCCAATTAATATCCTTTTCTTGTTAGCAATTTACGATCTCCTATCTCTATCTCTTCATATATGTAAAAATGTTTATTTCATTTACATTTTTACATGTTTACATTTTTCAGGTGAATTTGATATCTTTATCTTTTTTTACTATGTCTATATCTACGAGAACTAAAAAATACTGCATATAGAGGTGACCCAATCAAGGAGTCTAACAATGGGCCAGTCTAACAATGAAATTTAGCCAAACTAAAGCCCATCAAAAATAAATAGGCACCCCCATCTACGAAAAGGAGGCCGGGAAGAGATAGCCTCGTCTTTTGCTTCTTACGCCAACACCATGATCTTCCTTTCGCATCTTTACCTGGGGTTCAAGTTGCTAACTTTGTCATAATGTCACCGACTGACAGCAGCTATGTCCCATCTTCCTGAGATCTACAAGGGTCCAAGCTTATCTTGATGGGATCTCTTCAACAATCCATGTGAGAAGGTTTTTTGGGTCTCTGTTTTGGTGGCGTTTGAAAGAGTTCATAGTAAATAACAAGCTCAAGTTCTTTGTAAGTAAAAAATTTCAAAGCTGATTTAAAAGCATCACAGAGCCATAACTGAGCTTTGAATTTTATACTCTGATTAAACTTTATTTTAAATTTCTGTAGTAGGTTTGTATTGTATATCCATGTGTGTACTTTTAAACTCTATTTTGTTTAGAATAAATGTAAATCCATTTAAATAACAAACTCATGGAGTTACTTTTTGCATCTTCATTTTTCTCTCTAATGGGTTTCCTTTTGTTTTGTGAGCTTCTTTTAAGCATCATCAAGAGTTGCTGGCTGGGCTAACCCTAGGATTGTTTATTTAATTGTTATACAGTTCACTTTAAAATTGATTCTTGAATGCATTATTTTCTGCTTTTTTCATTTCTGTGAGTCAAAAGTTGGATCTTCTTTCCTCTCAAAGTCTTTTGGCCTTGAATAATGATTAAAGAAAAAAGTTGAAGTCGTTAACTTTGTTTGGTTTGTTAATCAAGATGTTGTATGCTGTCTCTAGTAAGGCAAGAAATAAGTCTTCAAAGACCCATTTAATTGACACTTTATTTGATTGCCTATCCTTTCTTCAATAATAATGCTTGTTACCATTTGTTTACCTTCATATTATAGTTTAGAACCCGACCCATTTTGATGTTTTTGGAATCGGAGTTTCATTTTATTATCTCAATTTGTTCTTGTCTTGTACCCTTATTCTCTTTGAGTTTGACTCTTTGAGATGTATTCGTTCGTTTAACGAGGTTGGTAACTTGTTTTTCAAGCTATTGTTTACCTAAATTTTGTTCTTTATTTCGGCGACACCCCTCTGTTCGGCGGTCCTTGAACTCAGTACTTTTACAGAGTGCAAAATCTTTGGGAGGTTAATATACTCGAGTGTCCCTTCTTGAGGCTCCAAAAATGGCGCGGTCTACATCTTAATAAAACTTAAAGGAATTAACCCACTCATTTAGCTATACTTTCGAAAGCGGTACAACAATAATAAATTAAGCTAAACTGAGCTATATTAATATATCGAGATCGTAAAGCCACTGAATTATTTTCATTCTACCTCTCTCTCTCCTAGAAGCATTCTAAAAACCTAAAACCAACACCCCTCTCTAAATCTCTACTTCTCTCTACCAAATACACCTACGTCTGTTGGGTTCCTCTACTGTGTCCCTTCATTTAAAAAGGTAGGCTCGACAGAGTGTTCGTTCTAAGCGAAACAAGTTTGAGTACGGCATCTTTTCAGTTCCTACACTCTTTTCTCTCATCTTCTAGGTTTAAGGTAAGGGATTCTGGCACTTTCTGTTTTGTAGCTATTTGCTGTTACAGAACAATATTGTGATTTTGGGTGTTGTTTGAAACCAACCTGGGTTTGGGTTAAAGATAAAGGGGTTTTCAATGGATTTTTTGGAAATGATTGGGTGCAAAAATAAAGTTGAGTTGTGGATGAAATGGTTTAAATTTTGATGGTTGGGATTGATTTTGGAAAAATAGGATATTTTAAATACTCAAATAATTACGTTTATATAAATAAGTGAAATTGATGTTGGAAACGTGGAATTGGGTTGATATTGATGAGAGATGATGGAGGTTATATACTGATAATATCACTCACATCTTTGAAATTTGGAGGATTATCTTTGGTAATGGTTTCTTGTTTTTTTGAAAATATCTATTTTTTGAAATTTATTGGTTGGAGGATAGTATTTATGATTGTTGTAAAAGTGCATAAAATTAGAAAATTTAAACTATTGCCTCATCCTTTGCATATTTGTTCCATATTTATTTATTGGAAATGTTTATCACTTTTAAAATAGGTAAATCTGGGATGTATGTGTTGACTCGTTGAAATAAGTTGGCACAATTAATGGTAATTTGAAAGTCTAAAAATCATGCGTAGCATGGGTGTGATCCTGCGAATGAAATTTTTGGCAGGAAATGGCAATAATGGTGCCTTATAGCCCTCGTTTACATAGGTCGTCGTTACGGTTTCAGGATGAAATTTATGTGAAAGGTTATTTGTTTTGAGATTCCCCGGCGTGTGATTCCTTTTATTTTTCTATTATGAGGATGATTTATGACGTGATATCTGGCATTGCATGGTTTAAACCAGATATAAGTGTTTTAACGAGCATTGCATATGCATTCACCTTATATCTTTGTTAAGATTCTCTTTGTGTTGGATTGTTTCTAATAGGCTTTGGCTCACACATGTGACATTTTTAATTCTTGATGACATGCCTCCGCTTCATGATGGCAGGAGGACTTAGAGCCGAGAGCTTCATTTTGTGTAGTTGTTATATTTATTTTGTACATGCCAATGGCTTCAGCATGGAATTAAAATCCATTTTTTATTTGTAATCAAGTATTGACTTAGGAAGCTACTCATATAGAAATATTCTTATTTGTTTAACTTTAATATATTTCTCTTCAATAACATATGCCTGAATGAGTTGAACTTGTGAATATATATATATCCTTTTATAATTGATTAACTAAGTAAATTTGGCCTATCATGTGTTGCTATAGAATTCATCCTTGTGGATGGTTTATAGTAATGTTGAGCATGACAACGGTATCAGCGTGCAGGTTTGAATAACTTCAGAATTAGTTAGATGTGGTTATTACCACCGTGGACTATCTGCAGCAGTAGAGATATTTGTAATGTATGGTATGTATGCGATAACCGCTTATGTGATTATATAGGTATGATTTAATTTCTAAAAGATATTGATTAGATTAAGTTTCTAAGTCTTGTTAGAAGAGCACTTTCGATCTTATTATTTCTAATTGGAACTCTAGCAATGTGATGATGTTACCCTGAAGGTCGTGTATGTCAGCATTCTTTTACATTGAGTGAATTATCTTGTTGTCCATATAGCCTTGGGCGAATGAGTTAACCGATTACATTGTAAATGTGCTAATCTCTATTATTACCTTCATTGGGATGTTAGAGACGCGCTGGGTATTGGGTAATTAGTGATTGTGGTAGCCTAAACGACATGAAGTGTTTGTTGGATGAAATTCGGCATAGGAAGAAGAGGAGTTGGTCGAGGCCAATGGCAATAAACCAATGATTGACCGATGAGCCATAGGCGCTGGCCCATGAAATGGCCGGAGCAGCGAGAATCTGGACATTCGAGAATTTGAGAAATCAAGTCAAGCCAGTTACCATCTTGGGCTAAAATTTCTTGAAGAAATTCAATACGGTCTAGGCGGATGAGTTTTGGATAGTCTAAGGATATTGCCCCAGAAGGAGGATGTGATGGTTAGGCGTCAATTGAAGACATTCCCAAAATGCTTGGCATCGAAGGCGATGGGCGAGAGTGACATGTCAACCTTCAATTATGATGAGATGGGGGTGAGTGGTGAAAGTATGCGCTAGATTGGGGTGGCAAGACCTTTGTCAATGCCTTCCAGGGACAAGTTCTTGCCTCCTTGCTAGAGAAGTTGAGAGTGTAAATTTTGAAGCCGAATAGTTTAATTTTCCCGATGTAGCTAAATTTGACTTGCAGCTCTCTAGATTATCAGCTCTTAGTGAGAGCATACATTATTTTCGAGTTTGAGAAAAGAAATTTGAGGACAGACTTCTTTTCAAAGTAGTTGGATCAATGATTGGACTACGAATGCGCCCAGCCAGAGATATTGTCATTTGAGGCCGTGGTTGAGAATAAACGTCGGATAAGGGGCTCTAGGAGGAGGAGTTAGGGAGTTCAGAGGAGAATCGGGGATAGTAAGAGGCAAGGGTTCCTACTTGATCTCAGTACTGAAATCCCTAGATCCACCTTTCCTATAAGTTGAGGCTCGGGGAGAGGTAGTCATGGGTTTACTTGTTTTAAGTGTGGCCAGTTGGGTCCTAAATCTCGGCTGCCCTGAGAAGGAGGGCAACAATGCACCGTTCTTGTTGAGTTTGAAAGAAAACACCATCATTGTGGGACATGTGAAGGGTTTGCCCTCGGTCAGTGTGTTACTTGGTGCATCTGGTTTGAAATGGACACACCAGCAGCACCAGATCTGGCGACCGGCGCCATTGGGGCCCAATCTGACTGATCTTTGATCGATTCTGTAAACTTATCTTTTTGTGGGCCAGCAAGTGGGTAAAGAGGCCTCTGGGGCATGTGTATGTTGTTACCATGCGAGACTTAGTGTCGATGCCTTCGATTTAGCGAAGAGTTCCTTCTTATTTATAAATTCCTATTGCCAATGTGTTGATCGTCCCCGGGTGTATCTCATTCTTTTATCTTTTCTACATTGCATTGGCATTGGGGTTAGAAAGTGGCTCGGTTAGCATCCACTTTCGAGGTAGAGTTACACAAAGGTCTTGAAGTTGTTTTGGACTTGAGGTGTCGGGGTTGTGATATAGGAGTTCTTTGATGGCATTTTTATTTTCGGCCACATAAGACTTAGCGCCATTAGGTGATCACTCAATAATGAATGTGTACACTTATGCTTTGTACTTGACTTCCTGTTAAGCTTCGATTTGAACCTTAAACCTTGTGCCTTGTTTGGACCAAAAGTGGTGGTTTTCGCCTCCGGTGACACTGTGATCCCACTAGGTATAGCTTCTGACCCTAATGTATTTCAAACCACTAGTTCAAAAACATATATTTTACGCGGTTGTCCCCCATGTTGCATACCATTAGTATGCATATATGGTGTTTAGGCACATGATTTTCTATATATAGGATATCCTTGTGAAATTTTGGAAAAGTAAGAGAATTTCTCTCTCTCATTCTCTCTCTCTCTCTCTCTCTCTCTCTCTCTCTCTCTCTCTCTTGCAACTTACATACTTTGCTCCAGCATCTCAACCAAACCTAAAGTTCCTTCTTTGAGGTAATTTGAAGCAGATTTTAGCTCTTGGGGCACTTAGGAGTGTGATGGCGTTGTAACTCAAGAGTTCTTCATTCATCTTATCACCTTCTGATAATTTTGTGCCATCTATACACTTATTCTCCATCTTTTTTCTTCTTTTGTTTTTAGCTTTTTTATTACCTATATTTTTGGGTTTAAACTTTGGTTTGAATGTTTAAAGTGAGGGGTTGATGGCTTCTTTGAATATGTGTTTTCAAGGCGCTTACACATATGTATTTCCCGCTTCTAATACCTTTTTGGGCTTTTTGCATTTTCAAGCTTTTAAAGGCTTGTCACGTGTTTAAGTCTACAAAAATGGAGGGTTGGCCTCTCCTTGTGTATGGTGTAATGGGAATTACTCAAGCTTTGTTTGAGCCTTGTATATATGAGTTGATAGTGTTTATTTCTTGCTTTCCATACTTGTATTCATATCTGTACCTTTTGCAACTCTCCTTTCTTGGCTTTCCTTTAACAAGAGACAAACTAATTGCTGTTAAACAAAGTTCAAGGTTAGCCTTCAATAGTTCGTCCTTTGAGGTTCATTATCAACATGATATCTATATTCACAAAACAATCTTGGTTTTGGTACGTCTTTTCATTAGAGACTTAAATGTTACTTACCCCAGGAGGCTTAATATGAACGCTAAGAATGGATGGTAATTAAAATGAAATATCAAATTAGGATAAAGTGATTTTAAGAATCCAAATCTTGGGTTCAATCAGGGCGTTTAATTCTTCCATTGAGTCATGGTTGTTTCATACTTCGTTAGTGATCTCAGTTAAAAAGTCAGTATCAGCCTTTCCTTGATCAATCCATGATAGGAGGAGTTTTTATTGGGTCTTTTTGTTGTGCATTTCTTGAATTGTCGCCGGTTTATAAGTCATCCTCCGTACAGGTATTGATTGATGAAACATGAACAAAACCTACCCTCCTTTGGCTGTTTACTATTAAGGAGGCGAGGTACTAAACATCGATAATAATCTATGGTTTATTATACGGACATTCTCTGTTCTTGCCTTAAGAGAACCAAAATCAATGGCCAGCAGGCCGCTTTTCTAGATGGCAACCCATTATTGGTGAAACTGCGGCCACTACTTCTGGGTTGCTGGCCGCTTTTTCAAAGACGAGCGTTATTATTTTTCCAACGGTAATGAGGTCGAGGTGAAAAAAATAGTGCAGGCTTTTCAAATTTATTACCTTGAGGCATTACAGTAGCAAAACAATGGACTTTTGAGGTGGGAATCTCGTGCATATAAGCATTTCCTCACTTCCTAGGGCTGATTAGTTTAGAGGGAGTTAATTAAACTTCATCATTTCTTTGGTTGTACTAATCTTGTTAATTTTGTTATTAATTAGTGTAATTAATTAGATTGAATTGATTTCAATTTGTAATAATTTAGCTAGAATAGTTAATTAATTGTGGTGTTGTAATAATAAGCTAGCATAGTTGGTTTGTTTAATTAGGTTTTGTAATAGTTAGTTAGTGGGTAATTAGCTTAGCTAGTTCATTTATTGATCATCACCTATGGGCAAACTTATGTAATAATATTATTGCATCTTCCAACTTCCCATCATACCTCCTTTTGTTAATTAACTTGTGGGTAGAATAGGAGACATCATGTTTCTTTTAGCATACTCATCATTTTGCATCCACTTGTTGTGCATACGCTTGGGCTCAGTTCATCATTCTAACAAATCGTTATGGTTAAATATTTCCTTTGAAAAAGGTGCTTAAACATACGCTATCAGAATTGATTCACATGTACTTAATTAGTAAGTGAGCTTTGCCAATTTATATCGCATGTCTTTGCGTGCTTCATGTTGCATTAATTAGGAGCATGCATGTTTTTCTAACCCTTTTTTGACTGCTTTTGGCTTGCACTTGGAGTGCAAGGGTGACATATTTGTGCTTTAGCATATTGCATAGCAGAGTGTCATTGTTGCCATGTCTAGCATAGCACCATGAGGCTAATTGCTTGGTGATAAGTGCTTGAATATATAGATGAAGGCTAATTGGCAATTTGGAATGATTTGGAAGTAATGTTCATTTTGAGTGCTTTTTGAGTTGTGCATATTCAAACACTTTTCAAAATAAACATGAAATCCAAGTATTTTTTAAGTGAAATGCTGCATCACATAGTAAGTTAGCCCTAATATAGTAAGGAGCAAGGGCATATAATGTAAATAAGGAGAATCACATGGATTGATGAGGAGAAATGATCTTTGATCGTGAGTGAGATTGTATAAATTCATTACCTCTCTCGTACATAAGTTCGAACAGAACAATAATCTTGGTGATAGCAGGTGCTATTATTTGTACGAGTCATGGGTTTCCCTAAATTTCAAAAACTATTTGGGTGGCCTTCTATTTGTAAATCGGTCATTTTTGGTATTTTGATTCCAAATTGATTTTCCAAAAAAGATTTTGTAAGTTGGATTTTGTTACAATGTTTATCTATTTCACATTACACTTGGCGGAATCATATTCGAAATTTCCCGCGGTCCGGTAGTCAGGGCTGGCAAGTGTCTGAGAAGAACCACCAGTTAATTTCTGACGACTTCCTTTTTCATTGTTGATTGATATGTTGATTTTGATGCCATTCCTAGACATGGATTGGTTATCGTCTGAAGACCATTATAGTACGTATCGTTAAGTCCTTTACATACCTTGAGTGGTGATTTTTTATTTTATTGGTAGTGAGGGGTTTGTTCTTGGTGTTATGATTCCTGCGTATTCGAAGTGATCTTAGTCATCTCCTTGCAACCTTCTTGGGGTAATGAATGTGATGAAGTTGATTCGGTTACTTATACGATTATCGAGTTCATGGCGTCTGTTTCATATTAGTATGCTTGATCTGAGCAGAACCCATACATGTATTGGATTGGACCTGACTTAGGTTGATGAGGATATAAGTATGAAGAAATTAGTTTATGGGTCTTGGATAGGGATCAGTCTTGCGAGCAAGATCCTTTTAGTTAAAGTTTGTGGGCTCCATGGAGGAAGCCACTGGGGCATTGAGTTTGGTCCCTAGAGAAAATGTCAGGATCTGTTGTGAATGTGAGCATGGCGCAGCCATTTTATTTGTATTGTTTCAAACTTTAAGAACATTAAGTCATGTCTTGGTTGTAAAACATTATATATATGTTTGAGTTTATAAAAATATATCATGAATCTTTGATCTGATTTGAAATTATGAATAATATATATTGGAACATTGTTTGGATTTGGAAGAATGCCATGTTGATAATGCATGTTGTAATATATATTGAAGCCTCTTGAATAGAGATGGAATGATCGATAATGGATCAAATTATTATTAACGACTGAAATGTGATATTATTCAAATTAGGAAAGAAACTTGTCTTTGAAAACTTATCGCGTTGGGGATGAAATTTACTTTTAAGGGGGAGGTTATAGATCTGGTTTTCCCTCCATTGATTGGTATAATCGGACTTGGTTAAAACTGGATTAGTTATTGTATATATTTGTTTTAGTCATGTTATATTTGGTTGCCGGATCAGTACACCAGACGAGGTCTATTCACGAGGTTTAGGAGTGATTGGGGAGCAAATGGTTTCTTTGCTGATTTTTGGTCATATTCACTCAAGGCGAGCCTTTTTGCCGCTCGACAAATATTTTGGATCCTTCACTCGGGCAGGGGTTTGTTACCTTTCCGACTGAAGTTGGATTTTGTTTCTGGTGGCTCCAGAATCGCCCGCTCGAGCTGCGTTCGTCTCGTCAGTTTGGACACGAAGTTGCATTTCTTGGCTCGGCGGTGGGTGTATGTTTTGATTTCTTGTTTCGAGCAGGAATTACCTTCGCTTGGTGATGTGGGATTTGGGACACAGAAGCTTGAATTGATGGCTCGAGCCTGAGAGACTTTTTCGCTCGGCCAGGGTTCTTGCAGTGCTCGGCGACCCAATCCTTCACTCGAGGCAGCTTTGTGTTATACTCGGCGTAGGGTGGGGATACACTTCACTTTTTCTTCTCTTTTGTTTTTGTAAACCCTGGGTCCAGGGCTCTTCTCTCTCTACACCTTCTCTCTAGGGGTAATAAGTCTCTTCTTGTGTTTCTACCTAAGTTCTTTAACAGAAAAGGTAGAGGTAGGTTGGGCTTCCTTTTAATGAAAATAGTGGATTTAGACACTTTGGATTTTGTATCTTCTCCTTCCATTTGAGGTGGAATCTTCTCTCCATCTTATAGGCTTTGTCTTTGATTTTTGGTCACTTTGATTAGTTGGTGATGTTTGGTAATTTTTAGGGAAAAAGTTAGGGTTTAATTTGTAATTTAACAAGAGGTTTTCAATTATTAAACTCCTGCATGTGTTTGTAAAGATTTGAAAAAAAATAGCATTATTAATTGTCAAATTGAAATTAAGACATAGGGTTGATTTTGATAAAGGTGAAATACCTGATGCGAAATAAATTAATTATTAATTTGGAAAAATAAAATTCAGAGTTGACATCCATAGGTGGGAAATTATAGGATTTAAAATGTGTAGTTGGATAAATTTATCACTCCTGGAGTAAATTGTTATTGTATTAGCTTAATATATTTATTTCCATTTAGAAATAAGCTTTGGGCTGCTCGATAGAGGATAGTCTTGATTATTTATAGACCTTTGTATGTTGATTAGGGAAAATTAAAATAATCACGGTGAATATGTCATTGAATATGGCGATTGAATTATCCCTGACAACTACGTGTATTGATTGATTATTGTGTATGATGTTAATACATTATATTTGCATATAGGCACATTTGGGAAGGAGATAGGGGATGGGCTCCATAGATCACAGCAATTATGTATCACTTGAAATGTATATAAAATGTTGTGTATTAAATTGAGCTATTGATGCTTTATAATATGAGTTGTAGACTCATTTGAATTGTGAATAAAGAAATGTTTAATGAATGTATTCCTAATAATTGTTTAGCGGAGTTAAATTACATGTTTTATGAAATGATTTGAATAAGTAAAGGAAAGTGGAATGTCATGGAAACTGTGTTGTGGCTTGCTCTTGGTTTTATAAGTAACCATCTATCAAATGCTATTGTTTGTCATTGTTTATATTTGGTTTTTAGTAGTGGTTATCCGATACTTTCAAGATCGTAAGACTCACTCTGGATGGTCTCTAAATTAATAGCGAAGAAACATAAAGGCGCCGATGGAAGGATGTATTTGAAAACAAATGTCTGGAGGCCAATGTAAAATAATTTGTAATCAATAATTGTATTAATATATAGATTTTCAACTTGCAATTTATTAGTAACAATAATCTGAAATTCAAAGCGATTTTGTCGACATACTATGAAATAACAAATAATTCGTTTTTACAATATTATTATACAACGCCATTATTAGCAAAACTATCGGAATTCGGATACAACATTCTTTGCCAATCTTGTCGTGTTTTAACGCCTTGATGGCTATAAGCTGGATATTCATTCGATTTAAATGAACTGGATAATTTAAATATCCTGCGTACTGTCGTCCCGGATAATCGTTTCTTCGTGGGGCTTACAGAGACCCGCGTATTATGACCACATGTATACATTATGTGGTGACGTCCGGACTCCCGATTGCTTTCCGAAGGTTGTAATTGAACAAGCATTGTATCTTGTAGACCCTGCGATTCCTGTGTTCGGGACATGCTCCATCGGCTCTTAACCACATGGACGCAAGTTGCTCAAAGTGTAGAAGAAGACCCACGGCATATTTTCTCTCCGGTAGATGTGATGATTCATATACATCCGTTAAGTATGGAATATCATCAACATCCGCATTGGAAGGTGGAATATCTTCTCATTGCAATACCTTCTTCTTCATTGGTCATATGCCTTTTCTTGATTGGCTTTCTGGCGAAGAGGCGATCATTGATTGTGTAGAACTCTCGATTTTGGATCGCTCCACGCTGGAGCCCTTAGCGTGTTCATGTTTATCTAAAAATCTTTGTAACTAGAATCGGCTCCAAGGGTTGCATAATATAATGCTTGGAATCCGCCTTTTAATATTTTCTTTTAGGCGGGCATATTTACAATTTGAAAAAAAAATTCCCGTTCGCCTCCAATCATTCCCTCAAATGTTTGTGTTATCAGTGAGGGCAACACTACATCGATTATGTTGTAAAAAGCATTCGTCATTGTGGTCCCTCAAA
Organism: Camellia lanceoleosa; assembly: GCA_025200525.1. Classification (NCBI taxonomy): domain Eukaryota; kingdom Viridiplantae; phylum Streptophyta; class Magnoliopsida; order Ericales; family Theaceae; genus Camellia; species Camellia lanceoleosa. Next base: position 83,184,758 of record CM045768.1, on the reverse strand, counting down.
TCGATGTGGCGAGAATAATAATTATCTTGGCCCCCGAAAATGAGACCCAACTTATGTTTCCCAATTCTAGATGGGCCTTTAATTATAATGCTCAGCACCAGGCACTGTGTGGTCTTTGGGCTTCATCCTTATATTTTCCACTGACCCATTTTGCTGTATGGCTATTGAGCGATTCTGCATCTGGCAATTGAAGAACATATGTGTGGGAGTAAATAAAATTTTGTGTGGTGGATGTGACTTGTCATAATTTAGCGAAACATTTTGGATCGCCATTTCTTGCCAATGCCATAGCTTAACTATTTGCTTCATTTCTGAAACCTCATGGTATATATTTTCTTTGTTAATACAAGTTAAATAGCGGCCTACATCAAGTGCTTATTGAAGTGTGTCCGTGTTTGTATTCCAATACATTACATTGGTTGTTGGCCTCTTGTACATTTGATTAAAATGGCGATTAGTTTGATAGTATAAAATGAAGAGCCATTCATCTTTTATTAATGCGAAAGCGGTATAAATTGGACAAGAGCATGGAGATGTGGTTCCACTGATCTTCATGTAGTTCATATGCAACCCTCACATAATTTGGTGTGGCCTATTTTGTGACGCTCTCTTGTTTCTCCGCGATCTCTCTCTTTAGGTACACCTTATTTTGGATATGTGAGAATGTTCTTGTTTTGAACTCATGACGTTGCCATTGAGGCCACTCCTTTCCTCTCAATGGCATCCTCACTCTCTCAGTTAGCCCGCGATTTACTCTCTAAAACTTCTTTGGTATATGAAAGTGAGGGAGTGACATATATGATCCCAAGAAGCGTCCTAGCCTCACTGGGATGCTCCCCCTCCCGCGCCATGCTCGTCCTCTGATTGGTACTCGTATAGTCAGCGGCGTGTTTACATTCGGATAGGGGCTGACTCGCTCCAGAATCTGCGGCCGAGGATTAAAAAAGATCTAAAAGCAAGCGCGAAAATCTTAAACCAAAATATTGGGCAATTTAAATTATTTTGCCAATGGATCTAGGAAGTCTAGGTCAATTTAGGCGGTTGATTTTAAAAATCTGAGCTGAATCTTTATTGTACTGAATCTTATTTAGCCGTCAGTCGCATAGAAATTTATCGACTCATCAACGCCTTACGATTGGCAGAAGATGCTTTATTACGCCCGGTGGCGGTTTCCAAAATAGAAACCCAGGCGATGAAACCATCCGTAAATGATGGAACCGTAATGCGGAGACCGCGTCCTGCCCGATATTTGTGTTAGTTGGAAGATGAGCAGTTAAATTCTTGGCGCGTTATCTTACGCCGATTACAAATAAGGACTAGTGCAACAACAAAGATCAAACAAGTATTTTTAAAATCAAGCTGCCTAAATTATTCAGATCTTCCGAGATCCATTGCAAAATAATTTAAATTGGTGTTTTGGTTTAAATAGTTTCCGCTTGCACTTACCTTTTGGGTCTTAATCTTGGCGCCCGAGATCTGGGGAGGCGGGCCCGAGCCATATCGATAGCGCCCATGGTGCGGAAGGAGCACTGTCGAAGGGCGGACTGCGACGGAAAGATGCGGGGCGTCCTAGAGTAATGATGGGGCGCTCACAGGATCCTCTATAAAATCACTTTCACCATTCTCTTATACATTAAAAGTTTTAGAAAGTGACTTGCATCATCAAGAAGGTGATGGCGTCATTGAGGAAATGAGATATAGCCTCAATGCTGACGTGAATTTTGAGTTCAAAAGCAAAAAAGAACATCTTCCTCAGCATGGACGATCCGAAATGCAGAGTTCTACACAATCGATCCGCCCCTCTTCGCCAGAGCTAATCAAAAAGAGGCATCGCAATGAGAAGAAGAAGGCCCAACGCAGGAAGATATTCCACTTCCAATGCGGATGTTCGATATTCCATATGAATGGATGTATCGAATCACATCCACTGGAGAGAAAAGATGCTGTCAGGGGTCTTTTTCTACACTTTGAGCAACCCGATGTGGTTCAGAGCCGTAGACATGTCCCGACCTGGGAATCACGGGATAGCACAGCGGTCTGTTAGAATTGTCAGATACACAATTCTTATATGGGGTATGAACGGCTAATGCATATTCTTATATATCCCAGTTGATAGAGTTGGGAGAATAATTAATTTAAAATGACGTCGCATTGAGACCATAACTCACTCTCAATGACGTCACTCACTCTCTCGGATGACGCAAGTCACTCTCTAAAAACTTTACTGGTATAAGAGAGTGAGGAAGTGACTTATATATGATCCCGTGAGCGCCCCACCATTATTACCCTGACGCCCTCGCCACGGTCGCCCCCGATTGGTAATTCTTCCGCGATTTGTGGCGTGTTGTTGGATAGGGGCCCCGCTCCGCACCCAGATCTGCGGCCAAGATTAAAACTTTTAAAAAGGCAAGCACAAGCGGGAAATTTGAATTCAGATAGTGGGTTCATACGTATGGCCCATGGTTTCTTCTTTTGTATCGCTTATATATGTTATTATGTGGCATAAATAATTTCGTACATACGCTATATATACGTACGTGGTTTTTAACATCTAGTATTTCGCCTATTTTACAAATTAACAACTGTTAACGTTGACCCATGTCACGGTCAACATATTACGCCTATAAAATAAAATCAATGTGATACATTTAATGGCCGGAGTTTCACCATCGATTATGGCGACTACGTTCCGATTTTCGCAACAGCGTTTATATACCCCCAGAACAAAATTAAATTTTAGTCGTCGTTGGACAACATCCAGTAGATCTGGTGTTTCCGGGGTTATTTTAAGCTTAAAATATAGTTATTACAAAAAAATGATTCACGCTCAAATCGCTTTGTGATTCCATTTGGTGGTCCGTGATTTGTGTTATGAAATTGAAAATGACTAATGTAATTGAGCTTGTAATTCATGATTATTGTAGTATTATATACTCATAATCTATGTTACCATGATGTTAAGCTATTGTATTGCCTTAATTTCCCTCTGTTTTGAGCCTTAGTGTGTGCCTACCAAGTTGTGGGAAGGTTTTGTTTGACCGTCAAAAGGGCGTAATTGCCACACGGAAGCCTTGCAAGACGCAAGGTGGCTCATACCGCACGCATGTAAAAATACGAAAATTGGGTCAAGACATCGAAAAAGGCACGCGGCGGGACCCTATCGCCAAGACGCAGGAGCCACAGCCGCACGCAAATTTATATGCCGAAAAAATGGTCTGCTCTGTTTTACGTGCTCGATCCTCCGATATTTTAGAAATCTGTATTTGATGCCTTCTGATATTTGTAAAATTCATTTGAAGCGAAGTAAGTCAAGAAATGATTCAACAAAGAAAAAGGAACTAATTGGTGAGTTATGTATGTGTGCAGGACACACTCTGAGAAGAACTAACGCTCTGCCACAGCACTATGAGTAATAGTACTGTGTAGTACATTTGGCATATTATCAATAATTAATGTTAACGTTTTGTTATTCGTAAGCAAACTACATCATTTCTTAACGAATAAATGGAACTTATGTTCATCCTGAACAAAGGGTATCAGGTGAATCTAAGATTATTCTGTTGTGTTATACATGGACCCGAGGTCATTCAGAACCTATAATATGAATGTAAAGGTCTAACATCATTATGTAACCCACGTTAGAGTGTGAATCGTTCTGTCCTTACTAAGCCGCATCACATGATATATGTGCCCTCAAGTAGTTATCATTAGCACTGTTAAACGCAGTTAACTATGTTAACACATGAGAATGATTAAAGAAATCTCTGGCCTCAGATAACTCGAGACACCGCATTAATGATATCTGCCTATGGCCATTCCAGATAATCAGAAGACCTATTGTTTTCCGTATGGAACAACGACGAACTAAGTGCTACAAAGGTGAGTCACCCTAGAACTGCGGCGAGACACCTCTTGAGTCCATACATATATGAATTGGGCTAAAGCCGATCTCATAATGTTCCGCCTATGGCTGCCTTCAGGAATCTGTGAGGCCTATGGCCGCTCAAGGAAATCTATGAGGCCTATGGCCAATCAGGAAATTTGGGCTTAAAGCCAAATCAAGGACCATAGGCCGAGGGCCAATCAGGAACTCATAGGGCCGAGGCCACTCTGTGAAATTTGTGGACTTACAGTTGTTCTGTATTCTGGGCTTAAAGCCACTCTATTTGAAGACTAGGCCCAAGGCCGTTCTGGAAACAATTACAGGATAAGATTAACTATAAGTTCTCTGCATTTATATACCTTGTGATTCAAGTTATTTATTGGATTATTATGTACTATTATTCACTAAGATTGGCTCACCTTATGTTATGTCTGTTTCTGTAGGCACTCGACCTGGAGGTCAGTCTTAGTCCATGGCATTCATACTTCTTTTGTCAATCGCAGTGTGTTCAGGCACTTAGAGAAAGCTATTCATTTTGTGGAGTTTTGCCAAGTTTTTGGCTTTGTGTTCTAATTACCTGCTTTAGATTAAAATGTGTATAACCCCTTCCTTACTAAGGCTTTTATTATATGCCCAATTGTGGGGCTGGATCTATGTAGGTGTATGTATGTAACTAAAGCTCGGGTGTATGTTTCCTATAAATTATTTACCTAATGCAATGTTTACGATCCTGGCATGGTAGGGGTAGCTCAATGGATATTGTTTTATGTTATTTTATATTATTAATGCTTCCGTTCAGGCCCCATATCTTATGTACATCGAGTTAAGTGTCTGTTTCTGAAGTGGTCATGCCCAAACATTTAGGGGCACGTGCGGGTGGATTCTCAATTTTTTGAGTGAAAAGCAGGTGGATTCTCAATTCTTGAAAATTCTTCCTTCTCCCTGACTAGAGAAACTCTTTTATAAGCCAAGCAGATGACTGTGAGGCTTGTGACTTCAACAGTTGGAGAGTAAAAGGCACAATGTGAGGCTTATGACTTCAAAAGTTGGAAAGTAGGAGACACATGAGTCCTGTGGGCAACTTTCGATGATTGATGGAAAGCTATCTACTTTTAACTCTTTTTTTTTTCCTCTCTCTCTCTCATGACTACAGCTGATCGATGGGGAATCAATAACTCGTGACTACAGCTTGATCGATGGGAAATCAATATATATATCGCCAAATTTCTAAAGTAAGAGTGGAAAAGCCGATGTATACGCCCAATGACCATTTTAGGTATATGGGTCCCGAGCATCTTGAATTGTGGACCGTGTGGATCATCACTAATGAAGACTTTGGATGAGGCTGATCCATATGAAGCATCATCTTCATCTTGTGACTTGGCTTGAGCCAATAGTAACTTTGCAATCTAAATAAGTTCTTCATTACTAGTCTTGGACTTGGGCTTTGACTTGGATGACTTGGATTTTGAAGGCCCAGAATTGGCTGTTGGGCTCCCAAGTCTAACTGTGGTAAGACGAAGTAGGCTTCCTTGAGTGACTAAAGCAGTTGGGTTCTGCTGAGAAGATTTAACCATTGTAGGAGTAAGAGCATAAATATTGATTGGAAATTCTTGTTGAACTTGTCCAATAATACATTGGACTTTGAAAGCATCCCACCATTTGACAAAACGCTAGCGACTGACTAGGTTGTTGGAAATATTGTATTGCCATTTAAATAGCCAAGGGACTTTATATTTGGACATAAAATGGAGCAATATAGGAAATTGATTTTATGTTGACTTAATTTACAATCAAGATAAATAATTGAATTGTTCCATTAAATTAGTAGGAATAATTTCTAGATGGCACCATGTTGAGACCACCATCTCGTAAACCATGAAGGAAATTTCGACTTGAATTTATGGTCAAAAGGAAGAACTAGGAGTGATCAGATGACTCATTTTGGTGAAGAAGGATCTTAAACCAGGTATCAATATAATCATAGTAACTATATTGTATCTTGTGATTGGGAAAGTCACGAAGAAGAAAATGGAGATCTCATTCATCCATGGATACAATATTGTGTATGTATAAAGAATGGTAAATGATTTTACTAGCATTGGCTCTACCATAGATGGGTTTGATGACAATGGATCCGGTGATGAAAGAAGATGTCTTTATAAAAAATAATTGACTTTTCTGGATGGAAAGGAATGAAATGCCATCCAGAAGGGAAAAGGATGTAACTAGTTATTGGCATTGTAAATATTTTTATGAACTGGTTGTTTGTAGAAGAGATGGATTGGTTGGGGTTTAAGGACATAATCTATTCTTGTAGTTGTAGACACTCCATTTTTTACTGCCCTTACAACTTGGGCGCCACAGAGTGATCACCTGATGATGAATTTGTATATGCTTGTCAAATGCTCGAATTCCTCAACAGGAAGCCTCAGCTTTGAGCCTCAGAAACATGCCAACTTTGCACCATTTTTTTTAGACCAAAACAACAGCTTTTCAAGCTTGACCATCTCGAGACTCCATAGTTCACTAGTGGCCGCCCGGCCACTAATGGTGTACAGTTAGGCCTGGCCAGCCACTTATGCAAAAACTAGATATTTTTGTCTAGCCGTCTCCACAGACGCATGCACCATACCAGCTGTATTTGTTTGGATATTTCCGAGAGTCTTTTATATATTTCTATATATAGAGGACCCTCTTATGATATGAGGTTAGAAAATTTATGGAGCAAAAAGTTTGAAAATATATTTCTCTTGCAACTTACATAATTTTTACCTAATCGCTAAACCAAACTTGGAGTGTTCTTGGCTAAGGTGTTTGAGCTTGCATCATAGCTTTTGAGGGTGTTGGATTGGTGGTTTATAACTCAAAATGGTCATTCCTCTTCAACAGGTATACACCTTAGCTCCTTTGCACTATTTATTTCCTATCATTTTTTGTTGTTTCTAGGCTATTTTGCACCTGTGTTTATGAGCTGAAACTTATGGCTAAAAGCTACCCAAGGTAGAGGGGTGAACCACCCTTCTTTGTACCTTGCACCCCAAGCTTTTGCCCTTTTGTTTCTCATCTTTTCATCAACTTTTTATAACCTTTTTACCACTAATTTTTAGAGTTTTCCAGAGGCTAAAAATCATGTTTTGAAGTCCCAAAAATGGAGGGGTTAGCCACCCCTCCCTTGGCTTGTTTACTAGTTTAAATTCTTCATTATTGTAGCTTACTCCTTTAGCTCTTTCGACTTCAATTCCAACACTGTTTTAGCCTATTTTAGGACTGTTTTAAGTTGTTCATGTCATTCATGCTTTGTTTGATAGGCTTGTAGTGTAATGGCCCTCATAAGTTTGGTGTTTTAGGCCTTAAACACCAACCTATTGGAGTTTATAGCATTTATTTAGTGCTTTCCATACTTGTGATCATCTTTAATCACCTTTGCATCTCTCCCATTTCTTGGCTTTTCATTGCCTCGAGAGTTGTTTCAAACAATTGGTTGTTTAAGCTTGATATAGAGATCATTGTGCTTAATAGCTTAATCTCCTCGGAGGTTCATTACCAAAGGCATGACATCTCTCTCATGCCCAAAACAACCCTTTGTTTGATACTTTTCTCCATTAGTGGATTCAATCTTCATTATTGGACTTAATTGACTAATGAATGGAAAGGTAATTAAAATGAAGTAATAAAATTGGGGCTAAAATGGAACAAGATAATAATATGGTTTGGGGTTCAACCGGACGTTAGTTGAACCCATTGAGTCTTAGACCATTTCATACTTGTTAGTGATGATATGGTTTGAGAGTCAATGTCAACCACTCCCCTTGATCAATCTCATGATAGGGAGGAGGTTTTGTTGGTCATTTATTTTCCCTCATTGAGCTTTTGTCCAATTGAGCCATAGATCATCATGCAACAACTTTGCAATTATTAATGATTTGTGACTCGCTTCTATCTCTCCTTTGGGCAATTTCATGCTAAGGAGAGGTAAAGAGGATGAATATCCCCTGGAAACACTCTCGTCATCTATTTATTTTCGCTGTAACAGGCCCTATTTACATTAGTGGTCGTCGACCACTATTTGCAAATGGCCATACACTACCTGCCTATTTAGCCATTTTGTGTCGTGACAAGGTTGTTTTTCTTGCAAGGCAGAGCAAAAGTAGAGGCAAAACAAGAGCTTTTTCTGCAGGCAAAACAGTCCTGGTAGCAAAACAAAAGTGTTTTTGGGAGGATGTTCGCGTTGACATGCATGTTCTCGCTCGCCGAGTTCAAATTGTTAATTTGTTAATTCAATTAGTCGATCGTACGTGTAATAATTAGTGAATTCCCATTTGTAACTAATTGGTTAGTGTAATCTATTAGTTAATTTCAATTTTAATAATTAGCCAGCATAGTTAATTTATTTCATTTGGTTTATAATAGCTAGTTAATTAGCTTAGCTAGACTATTTATTCGACTCTCTTGTGCGAGGCCAATGTGTAATAATGTGTATATTTTCCAAATTTCACTTTTCTTACTTTATTTACTTGCTTATGATGGATAGCATAAAGCATCATGTTTACTTAGCATTTTCCATGTACAGAGTATCCATTGTCTTGCATGCATTAGGCTCGGCATATCATTCTAGCTCACATTGTTATTTATTGCTTCTTTGAAAACGTACTTAAACAATGCTATCAAATCGATTCCTATGCCATGCTAGTAGCCAAGCCTGTTAATTGCATATTGCAGTTGTTGCATTAGTCAAGTTGCATTAGTTAGGATCATGCATTTTTCTAACTATTTTGTTTCTTTTGGCTTTCCTTGGAGTACTAGGTGAGCACTTATTGCTTTAGCATATCACATGCGTGTGATTGTTTCCATGTCGAGTATGATTACCATGAAGTTAAGTGCTTAAGTGATATAACTTTTGAAAGCTTGTGAATAAAGGCTAATTGCCGAAATTAGGACGATTTGATGAATGTACATATGAGATCACTTTTTTAAGTGGTACATATTCAAACCTCTTTTTTTCAAAAACATGAAATCAAAGTGTTCGAACTTTTACAAATTAGTCTATACTTGTGTGCATCACATAGTAAGGTGTGGAAGCCGAATAAATTCAATGAGGAAGAGGCCAAGGCATTCGATTGAGACATCAGGCCAAAGGCGATTCGGCCCTGACCAGGGGCTCATGAAGCCGAATATACGAATCAGCCCTATAAGGAGCCGAATGGAAGCCAACACTCAACTAGAGGCCCGACTAAATAACTATGTGCAAGATCAAGAGTGCGCCCAACCCTTGGGCCCAGACATAATATAAAAAGGGAGGAATGTCAGCCAAGAAGAGGTATGTAGAAACAAAAAAGATAACTTGAGATAGAAGTAAATTTGAGAGGATACTGACTTGTCCGTCGGAGTGCTAATTCCGGCACCCCCGACCAGAGTGTTTATTCCTTTTTCAGGTAGCAATCAGAGGATCAAGAGCGTCTAATTGGATCCAAGAGTATTTCCAAACCTCATCACCACATAAGGTTAGCTTAAACAAGAGCATATAATGTAAATAAGAATCACATCATAATTAGTAGAGGCCGATCTTTGATCGGGCAAGCGGGGTGCTCAATTCATGACCTTCTTCTCTCGTACCTAAGTTCCCGAGCCGAGACACTTTGGTGATGACGGATAAGTGGCCTTTGGCATGAGTCTCGAGTTTCCTAAATTTTCCAAAAACATTTAGGTGGCGACTTTATAATTTGGCAAAGCAGTCCATTTTTTGGCATTTTTTATTCAAAATCGATTTTTCAAAAGATTTGTCAGATTAGAACTTTTTTGTCTTTATCTATTTCACATTGCACTTGTGAGATCAGATTCAGAATCATGGGAGTCCGAATCAGGCTATCGTGATCCGAAAGGAGCATGACAAATAAGCTACGCTTTTGGCGACTACCGGAAATTAGAGAACTTGACCTGAACTTCATGATGTGAAATTTTATCTACACTTATATATTCTTTGCATTGCATTTGCATTGGTGCGCTTAAGTCACTATTCTTGTCATCTACTATTCGTGGATGGTTTGCCAGAGGCTTGCCCAAAAACTTGCCAAAAGGCTGACCGGTCGTGGGCTCTTCCATGTTGGGAACACAACCCTTGGATCTGGACTTCCGCTGTACCGTTTGATCCTCCTTTCACTTCTTGGTGTTAGGTGTGAGAGGTATATTAGGTAGTCTTGCTGAGGTACCCTTTTGACCAATCAATCGGCCTAGCTGCATATAGTAAGCCATAGCGACTAATTCAAACTAGGACAGAATGCTTACCCTTGTGCATGATTGTGTGGAACTACTTGCTTGAAATAGTGAACCCTAGTTCATGACAAAAACTAGGACAGGGTAACCCTACCCCCTCATAGGGGTGTTTTGGCTCTTTCTTAACTGGTATATGCTTTACAAAGGAAACCTGCAGGAGTGTGCATATCGCTGGCAGCTGGTATCTGCTTTGGGCGTAATTCAAGATGGAGTATAGTCTTACAACTTTGATCATGTCTGTGTTGGTAACATCTTAGCTGAGGTGTTGTACGGTTTCTGATTACTGCTTTTCTTTCTTTTTTTCTTTTTTTTGCTTCCTTTCTTTTGCTAGGTAGTTTAAAACCATAGCTTCAGAAAGTTCGGATATCCCCCAAGTACTTTGGACCCGAGTCGGAAGACTTTGCAAAGCCGGGAATCTTGTTCGGGGACAACCCGTGTTTACCTCACTCTCACTGGTTACAAGACGGAGGAGAATCAGGCAAAGTTCGCTAGTCTAATTCTTACAGTAATCACCTCTCACCACCAGGTCCAAATTCCAAGAACAAATACTATTTCAGCTCATCTCAAGAAAGGTCACCCATTCCAATGGCATGTTGTCCTCCAATATGGAGGAACTGATACTCCACCTACAACAAACAATTGAGACCCTACAGTAAGATGTGGCCTGTCAGGCTAAAGTTATAGCCCATCAGGCCGAGGTCATAACCAGGCTACAACAACAACCATCGCACAGATCAGTCGGGCCTCAGATCCCGTGGTACCCACTATAGCTATCCCAAAGACCTAGAGTCAAGCTATCACCGCCAATGTTCAAGAAAACTAGGCAATCTAGTAGAACCTATCCTTATTAAAGCTTCCAAAGCCCCGGTTTATCAGACCGAGGCACCATTTGAGTTTGAGGTTGACCCAACTACACTCAAGGTTAACAAATTGGAAAAATTGTTCAAAAGAGCGCAAGGGTTTAACTCCATCCCAAACATAGAGGATGGATACACTGATTCTACGGTTACATTGCCGGATCGGTTTAAGATGCCGCACATTGATCGTTTTGACGGTTCAAGGGATCCAAGGGTTCACTTGCGACTATTTTCTGATATCTTGCGGCCGATGGGCTTAACTAGACTACAAAAGCTGTCTCTTTTTAGTTGCACCATGTCGGGTATAGCGGCCATTTCTATGCTAAGTTAGAAGATTTCGTCAAACAGAATTGGAAGGAGATGGCTAAAGCCTTCATTGCTCAGTGCTCTTACAATACGTAAATTGAGGTCACAACTCATGATCTCGAAGCAACGCGTCAAGAGCCGAAAGAGGGTTTCTCTGAGTTCGTGACAAGATAGAGGGCCAAAGCCTCGATGATGACCACGAGGCCTTCCGAGAAGGACCAAATCAGAATGGTCTTTTGGAATCTGCATGGCAAACTGTTGTAGAAAATGATTATGCTCAAGTTACATTTACGTAACTTCATGAAATGGGAGTGCAAATCAAGATGCCACGGCCGAGCTTATTACAGATAAGAAGGAGCCAAAGAACAGCCGCTTGTTCGCAGCCCATGTCGCCATGGTAGCACATGAGAGCATCGGATGTAAGTGGTGTCACCACCACAAAAACTGCTGACCCCTTCGCCAATATAGGCCCACAAACATTATCCAACCCTACCCGACCTTAGAGGACTTTTAACCAATTATACATGACCCTATCTAAAGCCATACAAGTGCTAGTCAAAAAAAGGCACCTAAAACTCTTAGAACCTCATCCACTTCTTTATCCCATTATACCCAAACAGAACCCCACAAAATATTGTGCATTTCACCAACAACATGGTCATAACACTGACCAGTGCTTCTGATTGCATCATGAGATTTAGGATCTCATTGACAACAAGGTGATTGCTCCACCTCAAAATGAAATGTAACTACCAACCCGCTCCTAGCCCATAATCATCTGGTAGATCTTGAAGAAGATCTAGACAACCTGCAGTTCTTTGACGAGCATGATCAAGGAAATGTACAGATCGGGTGGTTCGACCTGAATGGATTGACTGATAACATCGGATGGTTGAGTGATGAGCCAGACAAAGAAGAAGAAACTGGGATAAAACTAGAGGGGAAGGAAGCGGAGGTAGCTATAGTCGCCGGAAAGTCTAACGAGAAAGGAAAATTGCAAGAGGATACATATATGAAACCCAGTCAAAAAGTGGAAGTTGTGAACACCACGTATACTAAACAAGAAGTCAGATTGAAGGCGCTTGAGAGAGAAAGAGTTGAGGGATGGGAAAACTATAACTACGTGTCGCCCTAAGAGGAGCACTTGTACTGTGAAGATGATTTAGATGGAGCCAGACAACTGTTTGTCGGCAACTGATGGCGAGTGGTAGGATGACAAAGATTTGTGTCTGGCCCATACCGAAGAAGATTGGGGAGGTTGCCTCATGGATAATACATGGTATGCTGAAGAGATAGACTATCTTACCCGCAGTGGATAGTATTTTAAGTCGCCACACCTAGATCTAGCAGAGGTGTCTGGAAAGGACAAAGAGGTCCGAAATGTATGAGAAGCTAACTAGAAAAGAATCGTTGAAACAACTCAAGAAAATCCAAGCTGACATCTCTATCTGGGGTCTTCTCATGGCCTTATGGGTACACCGATAGGCAGTATTGTTGGCAATAAACAAGGCTAAATTGTCCATTGATACTATGCCTGAGCAATTTATGGGTCTGGTCTTTCCAGGTGGTACTAAGCCAATGCTCACTTTCTCGGATAAAGAGTTGCTGCCAGAAGGGTTAGCTCACAACAAGCCGTAATACATTTTTGTGGAATGTATGGAGAAGTGGGTAACAGTGGTGTTGGTAGATATTGGCTCTGCCATTAATGTTTGTCCATCATGTACCACCTACGCAATTGGCCTTAAACCGGCAGACTTTGTTTCCACAGCCCAAGTGACAAGCATATGATAACACAAGTCGAGAGGTCATGGGCACGGTGAAAGTACGAGTCCAGGTGGGCCCAGTTGAGCAAGAGATCGAGTTTCACGTCCTAGATGTATCGACTGCCTTTAACCTGTTGTTAGGAAGGCCTTGGTTACATCATGTGAAGGCTGTGTCCTCCACCCTGCATCAAATGTTGAAGTATCCTCATGGGGGAGGGGTAACAATTGTTTTTGGGAACTCATCCATCTATCTACCTTTGGAGATGACTACGCCAGTGCTAGAGATCAACCATGGCAACGAGAATGTATTCCTTTTAGGATTCACTCTAGTTGAAGCCCGATAGTGCATTCAATTCTGGCCACAGACGAAGGCATGTACGTCAGTGCCCAGTCTATCTACTTCATGAATAAGCTGCGACATGTTCCAAGGATGGGACTTAGAAAGAGTAGGCGGAAGGGTGTTGCAGCATTAGCAGAGGTGCCACACAACCCACATTCCTTTGGACTGTTATGTGCCCAACAAAAAGGGCTAGATAAGAAAGGGAGAAGAGATGAAGAGCAGAGCCAAGGCCGTTTTGTTTGAGAGGGAGAGGATTTCTCTTTTTGTGGCTTTCTCGAGCCTTGGGTAAATTCCTCAAAGAAGCGCGTCCCCGAATTTGAGATTTTTGATCTCAATCGCATGACAATGATGAGGAAAAGGCTGAACCAAGCATCAAAGTTAGCTAGAGCATGAAAAATGTCTCAGACAGCAATGAGGCTAAAGTAGGGGCAGCACTGGCCAATCTCCTAACAGATCCTGCGATTAACCTAGAGAACTTAGGGATAACTTTACTATTTCCATGATCGGGAAGGATCGGGTGTGGACCCAACCAGGGTATTTTGATGCATCAAAAGCACCGTGTCTTACTTGGCAACTGGAGGAGGGTTATCTTTCTTGTCACGCCCCAAAATTCAGACAATTAAATATTAAATTAGGACTAAACCCCAATCAATATTCCATCATCCAAATCCTAGGGGTGAAACAAAAAAAAAAAAAACTAAACGCCAACCAAACCATCCACCATAATTTCATAACTAACTAATACCTCCAACATTAAAGTAACAATAAATAGTCAAAATAACTTAAATAATGTACGGTTACAAACCATGCCAAATTATCCCAATACTAAAGTCATAAAAAATAAATAAATAAATACATAAACTAATATCAATCCTAAGCTCAAGAAAACAAAAGAAGTCTAAACAACAAGCCCAACACTATAGTAATTCCACGCCACCACCGTAGTCTCCAACTAATCCTCAGAAGGAAGCTTGGTCAAGGCCAAAAGTAACGCACCCGAGTTGCTAAGACACAAAACAAGTCAGTATACAAGTATACTGGTATAAGTACAAGATTTAACTCCCACATGTCCACCAGACACAAACAAAAATATATTTAATTCCTGTTACGTGACAAGACAAGTAGTTCCATTCGCACCGAGACGAATGGGTAGTTTCCCAAGATACGGTGGCATTTAGTGTCTTTCCCGTACATAACGAAATATAAATTGAGTATAAAATAAACAAAATATGAATAAAAATATGGTGGGTCATCCCTACATAAAAAGTTAGTAAGACTCACCATCCTGAAAAAAAAAATAAAGTTAGTATAACTTAATCCTAAGTAACTTGTTGAAGAAATATAAAAATGCACCGTTTCATGCTTAAATAATTCGAATTGACCAAAACTCAAAGAACAAAAGTTGTACATAATCAAATTCCTAAAAGACAACATAGACAAATTTAGTAGAAACTAAACAGGTTGAAAGAAAAACTTAATAGAATATCCTAACCGAATTTCGATCGAAAAATCTAGAACTGAAAACGAAAAGAAACTACTGTAAGATGAATTTTTTTCGAAAAAGTTCAAAATATGAAAAGTGTTCAGAATCATGTTTTACTTTAGTTTACGCGAAACTAATAAAAATGAGCTCTTTTCGTGAGTTAAAACAGCCCCTAAACTCTACATTGCTAAAATGAATCAAAACTGCAATAACCAAGATCATCCGATTATAAGTTCTCATCGATCTTTTAATAAAAGTTAAAATACAAAAGTTGTCTAAAATCACGATACATGTCTCGCCAAATTTCATAATTTATCGAGGTTGTTTACTATTTTTCAACTTGTACAAATCAATACAATTCACACTATAACAATAAACTCATAATTAAATTCTTTGTACCTTAACTCCACCACTTTGGCCCTTCGCTTCCGGCCTACACATATATCCCATGTTCCTTCTGTATACCTAACACCACTCCGAAGCCAAACTTGCATGGGGATATCGTCCCGAGTTTGACCCACACTCCTCGGATGGTTAGCATATACGTATGCACGTAAATCAAGGCACTCGTATACTCATGAGAACGACGCAACAATATACATATCCAAAATATCTCACTCATGAGAACAAACATAACAATGCCAAGCCTAAGTCATTCAAATAAATCTCATAATCCTCACTTTTTTTTATACACTCTTTCTCACCATCACTCAAACAAAACAACAATCCATGGAGTCAGGGTGGAGTATAAGGAATTTATCTATGGGTTCCTAATTAATTTTAATTCCATATAACCATGAGTGTGATTACAGCCATAAAATAAATCCATATAAAAACTCTAAACCTGGCATACACAACTAATCAAAATAATTAAAATCAATCAATTATCTAAAAATCATAAGCCTTACATACACAACTAAACAAAATAATTAAAATCAATCAATCATCTAAAAATCCTAAACCTTACATACACAACTAATCAAAATAATTAAAATCGATCAATCATCTACATGCAAATATGAAATCAATTCAACATCAAATAAATAAAACTAAATAAATAAATAAAAACAACGAACTAAATATAAATCATGGGAAGTGGGTTTTGTACTCACAATATTTTTTTGAAGATCAAAGAATAACTTGGAGGATTAATAGAGCCACCAAAATAAAACCCTAATCTTTTTATTCTTTTTTCTCCTTTTTTTTTTTTTGGTTCTCCTCTTCCTCACCACTTTCTTTCCAAGTCGCCTCTCTCTTCTCTCTATGCATTGCCTACGATTTTGGATGAATCTCTCTCTCTTCTCGTGGCTTTTTTTTTTGCCGCCACACCTCTTTCTTTCTTTTCTTTTCTTTTCTTTTGATAGATTACCTAATCCTATTCTAACCTAATAAACTATTATAATATATATATATATGTATGATAACCTAATTTTGTATTAGATTATATTATATTATATTATATTATATTATATTATATTATATAAATACAATATATATATAAATATTCTAGATAAATAATTTTTATTTTTATACATACAAATATATATATATATATATATATATATATCTATATATAAATATTTGAATTAATTATTTATAATTAACTAACACATTAAATTAACTAAATAACACATTAAATTCTCATGTAACCACACAATTAATAAAGCCAAAAATAAAATAAAATAATCATAATCATAATAATAACAAATAATGATTTATGAAAAATTAGGGTCGCTACATTTCTAGCTCTGAATCTAATGATGAGCCAGAATCTGATTTCACTAAGTCTGTGGAGTTGAAATCAGATTCAAGTAAGTCCAGGAGGTCTAAGTCTGGTATGTCTGGGGTGGTAACCCGGATACTAAAGTCTTGTCTAGGTCTTCATTCTCGCTTTTTGAGTCTATAACCAAGATCTCGACCTTTTGAATGAAAACGCCGCAGATTCTTGTACTGCACTATCGTTTATTGTATTGACTAAGATTTTCAGAATTTTAACGAAAACGAATGGGAAGAAATTCCTCTGGCTTTGAAAAACTTGATTAATCGAGAGGAGGAGAGGTTTGTAAAGCCTTGTTTTGATGAAATCATTACCATTAATGTGGGCACTGAGAAGGATCCACGCTTGGTCCAGATTGGGTCCACGTTGTCTTTGGAGGAACGCGAGCGTTTAATCATTTTATTAAAAGATCTCAAAGATGTTTTCATGTGGTCCTACGAAGACATGCTTGGAATCGATCCTGAAATTGTACAGCACTGGATCCCTCTCGACCTTGAGACCCGACCAAGCGGTTAAGCAGACCATTCAGATTGCAATCAAAATCAAGAAAGAAGTCACCAAGAAAATTGATGCAGGATTCTTGTTAGTATCCGAGTATCTGACCTGGTTGGCCAAAATCATCCTAGTGCTGAAGAAAGATGGTAGAATTCGAGTCTATGTTGACTTTTGGGATTTGAACAGAGCTAGCCCGAAGGATGACTTCCCACTGCCGCATATTGATGAGTTGGTAGACTTCACCGCGGGCCATGCGTTGCTATCATTTATGGATGGGTTTTTTTGGGAATAACCAGATTCTGATAGCACCCATGACGAGAGAAAGATTTTCACTAATTCGTGAGTACCCATCGCTACCAGGTCATGTCTTTTAGGTTGAAAAAAATACTAGGGCTACCTATTAGAGGGCTACAACCAACATTCTGCACGACATGATCTACAAAGAGGTTGAAGTGTACGTGAACAACATGATCGTCAAGTCCAAAGAGTGAGAAGGCCACTACATTGTGCTGCTTCTTTTCTCCGACTTTGATCTCAAATATGTTACGCACAAGTCTGTTAAAGGAAGACCTATAGCAAAATTCCTGGCGGATCACCCAGTAAAATGGGTGAGGCAGTGGAATACTTGTTCCCAAATGAAGATGTTCTGCAAGTGGAAAAGGAAACGTGGACGATGTATTTTGCTGGAGCGTTTAATCAGTAGGGTTATGGATTGGTGTGTTGTTGATAGCACCCGACGACTCCCATATACCCTTAGCTTTCAAACTCTAGTTCAAAGTGTCCAGCAACGAAGCAGAATATGAAGTGTGTATTGTTGGCTTGGAAGCTGCCCTAGAACTAGGGGTAAGGAGGTTGGATGTCATTGGGGACTCGAACTTGGCTGTTTCTCAAGCAAACGGAGACTGGAGAGTCAAAGAAGAGAAGATGAAGGTTTACCATTAGGCCTGGATATGTTGATTTTGAGGTTTGAAAATTTTACTTTCACACGCCTGCTTAGAGAGAATAATCGGTTCGCTGATGCTTTAGCAACTTTATCTTCCATGGTAGACATCCTGCTTAGAGTCAAAATGCGTCCAATCATCATCGAGCAGAAATACACGCCGACCTATGAAACAATCACCGTGATTGATGAGGTTCAAGACAAAAACCCTTGGTATCATAATATTTGGAATTTCTTAGAAAATGAGACATATCCACGAGGTGCAAATGCTAAAGACAAATGAGGAATACAGCGTCTGGCCATCTAGTTCATCATCTGCGGGGGTAAACTATATAAAAGAGGCCATCTGGGAATGCACAAGTCAAGCGCTGAAGAAGAGGAATCGGTTCTCATGGAAGCCATCCACGGGAGAGTGTGGGCTCATATGAATGGTGTGATGTTAGCCTAGAAGATCCTTAGACAAGGTTATTACTGGTCAACTATAGAGGAGGATTGCATTGGTTTTGTACGACGATGCCACAAATGTCAAATACATGCCAATCGCATGAATATTCCGCCGTCAAAGCTCTACAACATGACTTCGCCATGGCCTTTCTCAGTCTAGGGAATTGATGTTATCGGCACAGTCACGCCAAAAAGGTCAAATGGGCATGAGTTCATTCTGGTGACGATTGACTATTTTATAAAGTGGGTGGAAGCTCAATCCTATGCCATGCTAAAGGCATTGCATGTAGCCAAGTTTATCAGAAACAGCATCATCTGCCAGTATGGGGTCCTGAATGAAATCATCTCAGATAACGGCTCGCACTTCAAGAAAGAGATGGTGGATTTGTTTGAAAAATATAACATGGCCTTTCACAAGTCATTGACTTATAGACCACAGACCAATGGAGCCGTTGAGGCCGCCAACAAGAATATTAAGAATATCTTGCGGAAGATGGTTGAGACCTACAGGGACTGGCTGGATAAACTACCATTCGCAATTGGGCTAACGCCGATTCAGACATCTGAGAGGCAACCCCTATTCTCTCATCTATGGATGGAGGTTCTTTGCCAATTAAAATTGAAGTACCGTCGTTGCGAATTATGGCCAAGTGTCAGATAGCAAAGGTGGATTGGCAACAGAGTAGATTTAAGGAGTTGATACTGTTTGATTAAAGAAGACTAAGGGCGTTGTATCATGTTCAAGGCTACGAAAGTAGGATTGCTAGGGCTTTTAACAAGAAGGTCAAGTCAAGAAATCTCAAGGAATGAGACATGGTACTAAAAGACAACTGGGCTTCCATCCATGACCCTAGGGGCAAGTTCAGACCCAATTGGACTGGTCCTTACATTATCAAATCTATCTGGTCAGGAGGGGCGATTATTCTCATGGACCTAGATGGCTTGGAGTTTTCACAACCGATCAATATGGACAAGTTGAAGAAATACTATTCTTGAGAGGCTCGCTAGGCCGAAAACCCAGAAAGGCAACTTAGGCAAAAATTAGAGCATGAAAAATTAGAAATAAAGAAAAACTAAGCTCGCAAGGTTGAAAACCCTAAAGGGCAACTTTGGCAAAAGTTAGAGCGTAAAAGGAGAGAGTTAATACTCGAGTGAACCTAAACCAAACTTTCGTAAGGCCTAATTTGTGTCTTTGGGATACATAGGCAACTTCATCTTGAAGTTCGGCCATAATCATGTCCAACTCAACTGTCTTATTCGTTCATTTTGATTGGGTCATCTTTCTCTATTATTGGTTAGCTCAGTTATGTGATCTCAGTATGGTGGCAGAAGAGCCGGTATCAATGTAATTATGAGCAGTTGCGATTTGTTGATTCAGGGCTGTACATCTTGAGGGCTAATTCTGTGCATGTCAGGTAGTGACTACTTTCAAAAATTGTTTTGAAAAGTTTTGATAAAATTTGATTTTTCTCAAACTTTTACCTTTACAACTTGGACTGTTTTGGGACCAAAAGCAAAATTTTTAGTGCTCACAACTTTAATTCCATTGATTTCAACATATGTACATTATTTAATTCTCTAATTAGAATCAAAGTTGTTTTTACATCACAAAAACTGGAAAAGAAAAGTCAAAGCAATAAACTAGCGACATAGAGGTGTTCCTGTGTCCTCTACTTGTGCTAGCGCCTCTACAACCAAAGTTGTCCCAACTCAGGCCTCATCCTCGAGCTAAGCCAAGCACTCTCCAGACAGGCATAATCAAACTAGGGCAGGCCAAAAGCTCTCGCCTTCCAAGCAAAGGAGGTACCAAGTCAAGTGTGAACCATGAATGGAAAATGGGGCCAGGTATTTTACCCCCTCATCTGGACGGGTCTGATCATGTCCAAACTGGCGTCTAAACTGGAAAGGGAAGTAAACCAAGTTGTGTGTAAGGCCAATTAACTGAATGCCAGGTTGCTGGGTCATGTTGTAGCTCATTTTAGCCAAGTCAAGTCAGGGGCAACGCTAAGCTATGTCAGTTGCCATTATGTTACACATCTAGTTGCACCACCATCCCTCATTGGGAAAATCCACTAGCCGTTGGCAGAAAAAGTATGCTCAGGATGAATATTCGGGGCAAGGATCCACCACTTTCAGCTTATCCATGAGCCATACCTGGGAAGGGATGAAAAAGAAGAGAGATTAAAGAATAGAGAGATGTACGTTGAGAGAAGATGAAGAATAGGGTTTGGAGAGAAAAAGAGAGCATGAATGCCGAGTGATGTGAGAATCACATATATAAGAAAGGATGGGAAACAATACCTGGAGCAGTAGTGGACTCCCCGCAAACCTAGTGGTCTCTTGTCGATGAAAGGCATCCAAACCCATCAGGGTCTCGGCTAGTGTTAAACCAATGCAGCTCTTATCCTTTTTCAGGCATTGGGTTACTTCGACTAGCTTAATGTTGGCTCTGCCATAACTTTGGGCAAGAAGAAAATGCGCGAGCATACACAAACAGAGGGCATGTTGCTAAAAGCCTCGCCAGAGAAGGTCGCCTCTGTCTCCGATATTGGAAAACCGATGAATCAAGCTGGGTATATCTAGCTCCCCGTTATGAGCCAAAGATCTAGCTTCGTTCAAAGTAAGCCCGCACATCCGTCTCAAAGCTTAGGTATGGCCAAAACGAGACTAAGGCATGATTTTTTCGTCGCATCGGGAATCCATCGATGCTTGAAACTCTTCAAAAGTAGGGCATAGTTCTTGTGCTCTGAAATGAAATACATGTATAATTGGGTTCCAACATCGGACCGCGACATGGAGAAGCGGAAAACAAAGAGGAGTACGGCTTAATGGAAAAAGCGCGTTTATGCCGAAACTTGACAAATTTACCTTTTCCGTGCCGTCCAAAGTAGCTATCCAATCTGCGAGCTTTTCAACAAGAAAGATCTCTATTTTCAAAGAATATATCAACTAAAATGAGGTTCTGGAAAAGAAATCATGAAAGAAGGCCATTTGTAAAAGATAGGGTTGCGAGTGGAGGCCATCTGGTGGAACACCACAGGTGGCCTATTGTGCACTATTTAGGCCTACCGACCACTTTTGTGGCCTAGCAGTTTGGCGTGTTGGTTTTGTCATGGTTTTTGTGTTTTGAGGTCTTATTTTGAGTCTTTTGTTTTAACAAGTGTAAATAGTTGTGCTTAAGTTGTTTTTACTTTGTTTTTCTTTTATCGAGTTGTATTTTGCATTTTGGTCGTTGGTTGGCTCATTATCTGGTTAAGAACACTATTCCAATACAAGCTTTTTTGGTTTCAAAGCCAACTCCATTTTCATTCTATGCAAATGTGGTGCTCATGATGCAAAAACAATAACTCTTTTCAAAAAACTGCGAGGTTTTGCCTCGATCATGGTTTTTACAAAAAAAGGTACAAGTCTTTTCAAAAGCGAAGTAAAACTAACTGAAACTATACATCTACTAAGCTACCAAAGTAAAAGAAGCTAATCAAAAGTGTACAAAAATTTGTGCCAATCGCCTCAGGCTCGAGATGCCCTTTTCGTCCTCTTCCTCTGAAAGGACTCAGGCACCTTTTTTTAGTGTCAAGTATCATAATCGACTTTGAGCCATAGCAGATTGTCATCTCCGCCCTCGACTCGAGCCGATCTCGTGCCCTCCTTGCTCTCGCACCTAAACCAAAGATCATCGCCCTATTTTCGCACGACTTGAAGGTCGGGCCACAACTTCCTCAGTATTGCTAGTCTTAGCATCGTCGCCACTCAAAATCGACTCTGAGGAAGAAGAAGTCTCCTCTGTTTGGGATCGACCCCGAGCACCCCTACTTCTGCCTCAACCTCAGCGCTCATCTCGGCCATGTGTTGGGGCATGTCTAGCTCTCCTCCCTGCCACTGGAGAAGGTGCCACCGATGCTGCCGCTGGTGCCCTTAGTGCAAGTGGAATCTGAAAAACAAGCATCAACATATCAAATACAGTGTATTGTTGCAGAATAGAATATGCAATATGAGTATGATACAGAAAGTAGATGCGGTATGAGTATAGTGTGTCAGTATAGTGTGTCGGTGCAATATAGGGTGTTGTGAATGCATGTCAGTCTACCAGTGGGAGTATGGCATGTCAATGTATTAGGGAAAGCAATGCGATGCACAAGAAGAAAGGGGAAGAATACCTGAATACCGTGGAGACCAAGTAATGTCTCCTTCCTCTGCACCATGCCGACCAGAGAATTGACTAGCTGGAGAAGGCCCTTTGTGTTGACCTATAGGGGTTGCATGCTTTCAATTACCATGCGTAGAACATGCATTGCATTTTATGTAGGTTGTCGCTTCTATCGCACACTTTCATTACTTTGTGCATCTATCACACACTTTCGTTACATTGTGCATCTATCGCACGCTTTCACTGCCTTGTGCATCTTTCACATAATCTTGTACTCTTTACATCTATCACAGTATCTTAGGACGTGTGAAATGCGACCCTAAGCGGTTTTTCTTCTCTTTTTACAATTTCAGTGTAGTAGAGTATCTCAAGATGCGTGAAACGCGACCCTGAGCGATTTTTCTCGTCTTCTCACAATTTTTAGCGTGGGTAAAGTATCTCAGGACGCGTGAAACGCAACCCCGAGCAAATTTTTCTCCTCTTCTCACGATTTTCAATGTGGGAAGATCTCAGATTATGAAATGCGACCCTGAACGATTTTTCTCCTCTTTTCACGATTTTAGCGTCGATAGAGTATTTCAGGACGCGTGAAATGCGACCCTGAGCGATTTTTCTTCTCTTCTCACGATTTTGGTGTGGTAAGAGTGTGTTTTTAGTTCTTTCCGCATGAAACTTATGTTAATTTAAGCCTGGGGCTCATTCATATGTTGCTATCTTGTTATTTCTTATTGCATTGTCTTGTATGGTCATGGTTTTTTTTTTTTTTTTGCAAAATAGCCAATGTAACGCCCTCAAAATATGACCATAATATAACCCAAGAGCATATATAAAGAAGGCAACATACATCAGAGTAAACAGTCCTCTCATTATACAAAGTTACAATTACAATGGAGTTTAACATAAATAAATGCCCTTCGAGCTTACACTGTCTTAACTTGGTTACAACAAAAGTGGAACTAGCCCATACAATTAAGGCCCTAGGCTATACAAAAGGTAAAACAAAATGAGAAGCCCTCGTGCTTCTCAAACAACCCTCTAATGCTATTGCCTTGGTGGAGGTATACCATCATTACCTGAAAAGGTCTTTCCCCAAATAGGGTGAGCCACAGCCCAGTAAAGATAATCTAACACAATATATGAGATTTAATAGAGGTATAAGAGTAGTAAGCATAAACAATGTTAAGGCTAAAACATTCAACATCTTTTGTATTCATAACATAACCAATTCATAGCTCATTTCATTTCCCTTTTTGTTTCACTTTGCTACATAAACCAATTTCATTTGTTTTTTTCAATATCTCAAGCGAGACTACAACTCGGTAGTTCAACGTTTTCAAAGTCAACACATCCACATTCATTTTCTATTTTACAGATATTTCGTCCACGGGATCGGCATCCATGTATAGATTTCCATCTTGCCATTTTATGGATATTTTGTCCGCGAGATCGGCACCCATGTATAGATTTCGGAACTTTCATCCAGGACACTCCAGCCAAGTTCATTATAATGGAGTCCATTCCCTTTCTCCTTCCAAAACAAACATACATATACAATGTATATAAAGACATAATCACGTATGGAGCACATCCCTTTTCCACTCCCAAAATACATACATATGCAATGTATTCACAACATAATCATATTCAATGATAGTTAACCATAGGATAGTTCTAATTTACCTAATCCACATGCAATTTCTACAACAATCAAAGTTATCCTTGACCGATAGCCCAATATAATTATTTCTAAACAAATATACATTCTCAAGACAGATAATTTATTCAAAATTTCCGAAGGTGAGACACATCATCCATTTCACTTCACTATCCATCTCCGCACATGTCCAATTCCATGTATACAACATCATATCATTTATTTATACAAAATAGATATAATACTCCTTCTAGGAAATATTTCCCCTCTTTCCCCAAATCTCAACCAAGTACCAAAATCAACTATTTTGACATAACACGACTTTATTTTCAAACCCCATGTTCTTTTATTTTATTCCCACCAAAAACCCCTCTTTTAAATATCACTCAAACCCTAGGTTTGGGTTTCAAATACACAAAACCCACCATTGTTACACAACTACAAAATACTTAAGTTAAAAACCATAATAAAGCGTAGAAGATCCCTACCTCAAAGAGTAAAGACGAGCCAAACAAGGATGGAACCCCAAAATTGTCGAAATCCAACTTTAATCAGTCAAAGAGAAGATCTTGAGGAGCTCTATTTTTTTAATGAAGGCTCAAGGGTGTAGAGATCAGAGGATTCAGGTCAATATGTAGAGAGAATGTGAGTTTTAGAGAGAAAGGCTCTCAACTTTAGGGTTTTGGGTGAAAAAAGATGAAAAAGTTATGTAAAAAGTCACTTTTACGATCTGATATATGCGTAGTCCGCTTGAGTAGAGAAATTGACGCTCGAGCGTCAGACACATGAATTTGTCCTGCTCGAGCGCAAGAAAGGTCGTTTGAGCGCTAAGACATGACAACAAGACACTACCTGCTTGAGCGCAAGAAGACCCGCTCGAGCGTAGAATACACTCTTCTAGAATTTTTACAGACTTCAAACAACCGCCGAAGCAGACTCAAGCCAAGCGTAACGCCGCTCGAGCATGAAAAACACGTCCCCAGCACTTTTGTAGACACAAAAAGTACTAAATGATTGCAAACCTCGCTTGAGCACAAAAAGGCCTGCTTGAGTGGAAGACCAAAATTCTGGGCAACAAGGTTCTAGACCAACTAGCAATCAACCTGTTCTAAATGCGCCCAAGACATTCCAAAACTCAAATTCAAAGAGTGAGAGGGGGAAAAGATATAATTAGCGGTATTAAATCACAAGATTCGAGTTCGGAACACTATAAAAGTTGGGTTAAATCCTAGATCACTATAACCGACTTCGCGAAGCGTGTAAGGCCAGCTTTCAATTTCTTTGTGCATGTCATTTGTATTTTGCCACTGAACTATGCTGGTTTGATTTCTTGCAAAAGGATACGCAGGTAGCATTTGAGCTCAACCAAATTTAATTTATGTCTTGATTTTTTGCCCAAGTCTTACGGCTTTGTCAAAATGGGTCGTCTCTAGGCTTTGACATTTATTCACGTCATTTCATGACTTCAAGCTCTGTCAAAGAGCGGCAACTATAGACACCTCATTTTTTACTGCCCTTACGACTTGGGTGCCATCGAGTGATCACCTGATGATGAATTCATATATGCTTGTCAAATGCTCAAATGCTCGAATTCCTTAGCAGGAAGCCTCAACTTTGAGCCTCAGAAACATGCCAAGTTTGCACCATTTTTTTACAAATTTAGCCACGTCGTTTTCGCTCTCCACCAATACTTCCTTTTCAAATCTTGGTACCGTAAATACAGAGTGATGACATTCCTTAAGTACTTTTTATCTGAGCAACTAGTCATTTGGCACAAACAATCTACCTTGATATCTTAAACTCCCATTAGGGTGAATTTCTTAATCAAGCATTGGTTCTCCTAATTCTAGACGTGCCTTAACATAGGCTACTTCTTGATCCTACTTCTGGGCCTCCATGATCTCACTTATTAACTTAGGCATCACATTATATGCACCAAGGTATACCTTCGTGTCTTGAGTCTTTACCTGGATTCCAAATTCATTAAGCGTCTTAACCATATCCTATTCCTTTACGACTAATTTCGCTATCATTCCCCTACTCTTGCGACTCAACGCGTCTACCACTACATTGGCTTTACCAGGGTGATATGAGAGAGTGAACTGGAAATCCTTAAGATACTCCATCCACCATTGTTGTCTCAAGTTAAGGTACTTTTGTGTAAATAGATACTTCAAGCTCTTGTGATCCGTGAAAATCTCAAATTGTTGCCCATACTAGTAATGTCGCCATTGTTTCTGAGCAAAAACTATGGCCGCCAATTCCAATTCATGCATTGGGTAGTTTCACTCATGTGGTTTCAACTGTCTAGAACCATACGTGACTACCTTTCCATTTTGTATGAGGATGCAGCCTAACAATTCCTTAGACGCATCGCAATACACAGTGTACCCCACTTCTCGTTTCGGAATGATAAAAATTGGCACACTAGTTAATCTTTTCTTTAGCTCTTGGAAGGATTTTTTGCAAGCTTCATCCCATTCATATTTTACTCCCTTCTGCGTCAAACGAGTCATTGGTCTGGCTAGTTTGGAGAAATCTTGAATGAACCTTTGGTAGTAACCAGCCAATCCCAAGAAACTGCGAATTTCTGACCAATCCCAAGAAACTGCGAATTTCTGACATAGTGTTCAGTTGTCTCGAATCTAAGACTGCTTCTACCTTGGTTGGATCCACCACAATCCCATTCTCAGACACTACATGTCTTAAGAATTTCACTTCTTTTAACCAGAACTCACATTTGCTTGCCTTGTCATACAACTGATTGTCTCTAAGAACTTGAAGAACAATCCTTAAATGTTGCTCATGCTCTTCTTTAGACCTTGAATATACAAAAACATCATCAATGAACACCACTTCAAATTGGTCAAGATATAGTGTGAAGATTTTGTTCATTGGGCTCATAAATACTACTGATGCATTAGTTAGTCTGAAAGGCATTATTACAAACTCGTAGTGACCATATCTGGTTCGAAAGGCAGTCTTTGGTATATCCTCATCCTTGACTCGTAGTTGATGGTAACCTGACCCAAGATCGATCTTTGAATAATACTTTGAGCCTCTAAGTTGATCAAAAATATCATCAATCCTTGGGAGCGGGTATCGATTCTTGATCGTGACTTGGTTGAGTTGACGGTAATTGACACATAGTCTTAGCGACCCATCCTTCTTTTTAGCAAACAGAATGGCCGCTCCCTGGTGAAGTACTTTGCCTAATAAATCATTTTTAGAGAAACTCCTATAGTTGTGTCTTTAATTCTTGTAGTTCTGCTGGTGCCATATGATATGGGGCCATAGATATTGTTGTTCCAGGTTGTAGCTCAATACTAAAGTCTACCTCCTGGGTTGGCGACAATCCCGGTAATTCCTCAGAAAATACATCTACATATTCGCTACTACTCACAGAAATTCTAATTCTATTTGGTTCTCCTCATTTACAATCAAACTTGCTACCCTACTTGCAAGTTGATCGTGCGACCCCATCCTATGTTTTGTTGAAGTCAGGGAATCTTGCATATCCCTTTTAAACTAGAAATGTGTTCTGTCAGGCGCATGAGCCATTACCTTCTTTTGACGGCAATCGATCACCACTCGATAGGTGGACAACCAATCCATGCCCAAAATGATATCGAAGTCCGACATCTCCATGACGCGAAGGTCGCAAGTTAGGCATAGGTCCGAGACTCATATCTTACAATCTTTATAGATCAACCATATCCGAACGCACCCTTTCATAGGTGATATTACACTTAAGGCAATTTCTAAGGGTTCAAATACAAGTTCTAATGACTTAACACAAGCAGAAAATATAAAAGAATACGATGCACTAGTATCAAATAAAACATGCACCTAAGAATTATATAGTACTAAATTACCCTAAATTATGGACAGGCTCCCCCTCATCTTCTTGCAAGGTAAAGACTCGACGTGTTGCCTTCTAGTTGCCACTGGTCCTAGCGTTCTGAGTTCCTCTCCTCTTCTGGTGTTGCTGCCCAGTAGATCTAGTCTTGTTTAACTAGGGCTTCTATGCACCCACTACCTGGGCATTTGCTCGGGAACCTCCTCCTTGGTATCCCGATAGAGGGAGTTGGGGGCATTCTCTCTTTTTGTGCCCCAACTGCTAACAATGAAAGCACTAGATTTGTCATGTCGGTCTTGATTGATAACCTCCTTTATGGATCTGTTGTTGCAATTGTTGTCGTTGTTGTTGTGGTTGTGGCCTTGAGTAGGGCTTCAGTCAGATTTCTCTCTCGTTCCTCTAAGGTCATACAAATGTCTAACCCCCTTTTTGCTTGTTCCAAATTTTCCTAGCATCGGCTACTTCCCTTTCAAAGTCTAATGCTATCTCCAATACCTCGGCATATGAGTGGAGTTGTTGCATTTAACTCTCCCCGATTGTAAGGTCCAAATCTCATTTGAACATCCTTGCTTTCTCTTCATCATTTGCTACATACCTAGTTGCGTGAATCGCTAACTCTTCAAATTTTATCACAGATTGAGTTACGATCATATTTCCCTACTCAAGGTTTTGGAATTCCTTGACTCACTCTCGACCCAGACTTGGAAAATATTTATTCAGAAACAATTCCTTAAACTAGTTCCATGACATATTTGTAATGTCACGGGTATTTTTGATTAGTTCCCACTAATGATCGGTCTCATTGCCTAGCTTGAATACTGTCAAGGCTATTCTATCGACATCTTCAATTATCCCTATAGTGTCCAACATTTTCTATTTGCCAAAGCTAGTTTTCAGCCACTCTCGGGTCTGGTACACTTGTGAACTTTGGTGGCCTTTGTTTTTAGAACTCCAAAAAAAGTTGAGTCCTCTCGTTTTGTCGATTGTTCCTTAGTTGCCCTAGTTCTTCCAGAATTTGATGCCCAAGATCATTAGGGATATTGGCTCCCGCAGGTATGGGCCCATGCTAATTTCTGGGATGGTTCCGAGCATTATTGCTAGTCTCGAGTAGTCATTAGCTCGATATCTACCATTTTGTTCATGGTATGAGATAAGTTGGTTTCTAAATTTCTAGCTGGAGGTAATCTTTCTACTAAATTTGAAATTAAGGTTTAGTTTTCTTAGGGTGCAGCAAAATATTAAAACAAGTAACAATCAACAGATATAGATCAAATCATTACTTCATATATTTATAATAGGCATCAGTACAAAAGGCTTCCAAATCAAAGTTTCATTCAAAAGGCAATACACACATCATGGTGACAAAAGTTACTACATATATCTTAAGGATCCCTACTATAAGTGGATCTTGCAAAAGCCTAACTTACTATGCTTAGATTAAATCTCATTTCCAGACCAGTCAAAATGTTCTTCAGGATCTTCATTTGCCGAGTTAGTTGCCTGGCCAAGAGAGCGGGGTGTATAAACGGTGAAAAGGGAACGTGCTCAGATGACACCTCGATTGGAAATGCTAGGGTTGTTCCTAGCTGCACTGGTTGTTGCTCCACCTCAATTGGCTAACTGTTGTCCTGCCCAAGGTAGGGAGACTCGCCACTTCGGCTTGCACCAGGTGTCAGGGTAGTGCTTCGTCTGCCAAGGCTTGGCGTATCAAGGTGTCCATCTTCCAATCATCCTACTCTTTACAAACTGTGCTCTTTGCTACGCGACTTAGGTACTGCAGGTGGCATCAAACCAAAGATCTCTTTTGCTCCTCCGTATAGTAAGAGTAGTCCGTCTCCACTTTCCATATCTCTCTGATGATCATCTCTTCAATAGCAAATTCACACAGCCAGCAGCTAAAGTAGGTATTGACGGACAGGGCCCTCCTACCTTACATGCAAAAGGCTCCCCATGTGTCGAGGCTAATGTCGGTCGTCTGATGGCTTATTGATGACATCCTATGGTGGAGGAAAAGGCTCCCCATGAGTACTATGGCCAATGACCAAGTAAGATCTCAAATCACCAGAGGAGTCAAATTAGTCTTCCTTCTTAGTCCAGCTTTCGTAGGTAGTGCACTACCCTTTTAACAGATCTTAAAAGACATTGACGCAAGGTCTCATAAGCAACGTAGGAAACTATACCGGTTGAAAAAAAAAAAAAAAAAAAGAGAAGTAGAAGAAGAAAGAGAATAGTTACAAATATCCATAGTTACAAAAGTCAGTTCCATCAATATTACATCCCACAAATAAAATTTGCAAATGGACTATACAAAACATGAAAAGAATTCTAACTTCTTTAGGATGGCCAAAAGTCTTCGAAAGTTTCCTATTGCTTTTTTGTCAAGAAGATCCTCTTCGGTACCTGGCATGAAACACCATAAACTTTGAACGCCCAGTAAACGCGCACACACACACCCTGTCTCTTTTTTCCAATCTAATACACAATAGCAATTACAACAATAGGGGAAAGGAACATGACTTTCAAGTAAAGAACAAAGGTTACAAGGTTAGTTGTTAGTAGTCTAGAAAACTCCCAAAGAGATTTCATCCTCACAACCACAAAAATCGAACACGGATTATTCAGTATGCCCCCTCTTTTGCTTCTTTGCAAACCTGACCTCAGATGCCTAACAATGGTTACATACCACGTAGCGCCAACCTAAGACCTCAAAAGAGACGATAAAATAGGGCCTTGCCCATTCCCTCCTCACACCAAACCACCTAGGGTCCGAATACAACCACTCCGTTCAAGGGTTCCGAACAACCACTTGCCCAAGACTTTAACTTTCAAAAGGGAATACGTCCCATTAACCAATTCAATTTGAACATAACTTTATCTCATAACAATACTCATGTGATTGAAACCCCATTAGCCACCCCATTAAGTTTTCATTTTAGATTAACGTTTAATTTTGTTAGTACGAGCAAGTAACAAAAGAATAAATTTACATAAATGTGAGCATCATCGAAGGACTAAAATAAAAGGTATATAACCATGACATATGTCATATCATACTAAGACATGATCATATATTCATAAGCACATTCATGAACACAAGAGCATGAAACACCAATGCAAACAGAATTTCCATATTTAGTAACACTTAAAGATTAAAATCAAAAGAACTATTTCAAATTTTTCCAGAACCTGACCTTCCTATGGTTTGTTGATAATTTTATCTAGTTTTCAGAACATGTTTTAGAAATGGAATAGCTTTTCTAGATTTTTAGTTATTTAAGAAATACTTCAGCGCTGTCCAGATTTGTTGACCATTACGAAAATCGAATTTTCTTACAAACCGCTCACTCATTTTCAATGAAACCAATTTTCCTTGAAAATTAACTCTTCAAGGAAGTTTTTGACATAAAACCAAGGTCTAGAAGAGTTTTCTACATTGTTCTAAATTTTTTGAAAGTTATCTATAAAATAGGTTTTTCATGCACAGTACTTGAAATAAGGTTGGTGAGAAAATAGGCCAACTAAGGGAAGTTTTCACTTCTTTTGTGATGAAAACATACTAAATAATGTATCAATAACTCATATTTTTAGAATGATGTTATGCCTTTGGAAATAATGTGAGATATGGGAAGAAAAATGTAGTTTTGCATCTATTAAGAGGAAATATGAATAAAAGAAGGATCAAAGCCCAATTCATCAACTTTGAACACATGAACACCATTACAACACATCTAAAAAGGTGATTTTAAATCTCTAATAACATGTATTTGAGAAAGGAAATAGAAAGAGAGATGGTGATGTGGCTTACTTCAGGTTTGGTTGGTTAGCTAACAAGACCTTCCCTTTCTTTCCTTTCTTCCACTAAGCTCACTCTCTTTCCCTCTCTTGCTCAAATGAATGAGGTGTTCCTATATGAGTCCTTGTGTGTAAATTGCTAAGGGAGGGGTTTTATTTATACCAAAATTGGTGCAAAAGGTCTATATTGGCTAAAAATGGATTGGAAATTTTGGATTTACTTGGAACTTAATGGAATAGTGAATGATTAGATGTCTTAATTATGCAATTAATCATGATCTAGCTAAGCTTGTGTTAGAATTGAACTTAGGGTGGAAGCATGGTTCCATGTTTTGGGGGTACTAGCAAACTTTTTCCATGAATTCATGGATTTTGTTTTAAAAGCTGTATGCATTTCACTTCTCTAGGGTGGCCGGCCACTTGGGGGTGATTTGAGGGAATTATTTTATTTTTTTTCTTGAGTACAATTGTTGCAAATTTCAAAATAGTGTATAAAATGGGTTCAAAGGTACAAGTATATTATATATATATATATATATGTATTAGTACTAGTTTGGGGTCAATTAGTGATTTAATAAAAATGTGAGGGCTTTGGGTTTAATTTATGAATTGGAACATTTATTTCAGTGTAGAATTAAATTAAATTAGGTTAGAGAATCTAATTCGGTTTGGATTTCTTGTTTTGAATAAAAAAGCTATCAACCCATTTAACATGATGAAAACCGAAAAATCTAGGGTTTTAAGTGGTAATTCCATATTTAGAGAGTCAATTAATTAGTCTTAGGTATTAGAAATGATTCCTAAGTTCAAATCGATTAGGGTTTGTGAATTTTTAGTTGGTCTATGTACTTTGATCATGGGGTTAAAATTACAATTAATTAATAAATTTAGGGACTTCAAAGAAATAATTTAAAAGTAAAGGCTCTTAAGAAAATAAAATTTTCAGGGGACTCACATCCTGTGCCACAAATATCTTGCATGATGAAAACTATAATATTATATAGAAAATGTGAAATGATTTTTTTAAGAAAATGGAATGATATTGTAACTTAATATTTCGATCGATATAGGAATTTCATGATTGTTTTTACGATATTTATAGATCCATGCTTATAACTATTTGCAAGGTCACTTGTATGAAACTGCCAAGTTGTGAGGCCTGTGAAAATTTTATTTTCTTAAAAGTCCCTCACTTTTAAATTATTTCTTTGAAGTCCCTTCATTTCTTAATTAATTACAATTTTAACCCTAGGATAAAAATATATGTGCCAACTGAAAACTCGCAAACCCCAATCGATTTTGGCAACTTAGGAATCATTTCTAATATCCTAATGCTGATTAATTGACTCCCTAAATATAGAATTGCTGATGTAGGCCGAAAGCTACCACATTGAGGCCGCTTAAGTTACATTTATACTCTTTGAATTTTGTTTAATTCCCTTACTTGGCCTCTTTTCTCATCAATCTTCTTGTTTTGAGTGTTGTGCATGAAAATTCTATTTTACAGCCAACTACCGAAAATTCTAGAAAAATGTAGAAAAATCTTCTAGACCTCGGTTTTATGTCAAAAATTTCACTAAAGAGTTAGCTTTCAAGGAAAATTGGTTTCATTGAAAAAGTGTGAGTAGTTTGTAAGAAAATCCAATTTTCGTAATGGTCGACGAATCTGGACGACGCTGGAGTGTTTCTTAAATAACTAAAAATCTAGAAAAACTATTCTATTTCCGAAACATGTTCTGAAAACTAAATAAAATTCTCCACGAATCATAGGAAGGCCAGGTTTGGGAAAAATATGAAATAGCCCTTTTGATTTTAATCTTTAAGTGGTACTGAATCTGGAAATTCTGTTTTGCATTAGTGTTTTATGCTCTAGTGTTCATGATATGCTTATTAATATATGATAATGTCTTGGTACGATATTACATATGTCATGGTTATATACCTTTTATTTTAGTCCTTTGATGATACTTACATTTATGTAAATTTATTCTTTTGTTACTTGCTTGTGCTAACTAACTTAAAATATTAATCTAAATGGAAAACTTAATAGGGTGGCTAATGGGGCTTCGATCACATAAGTATTGCTATGAGATAAAGTTATGTTCAAATTAAATTGATTAGTGGGACGTGTTCTCTTTTAAAAGTTAAAGTCTTGCACATGTGGTTGTTCGAAACCCTTGAACAGAGCGGTTGTATTCGAACCCTAGGTGGTTTGTATGAATTGGGAATAGGCAATGCCCTATTTTACTGTCTCTTTTGAGGTCCTCAGTTGGCGCTACACAGTATGTAACCGTCAGTAAGCATCTGGAGTAAGGTCTGCAAAGTAGCAAAAGAGGGGGCATACCGAATAATCTGCATCTGATTCTTGTAGTTTGGAGGATGAGATCTCTTTGAGGGATTTCTAGACTACTAACAACTAACCTTGTAACCCTGGTTACTTGAATATCATCTTTCTTTCCCTATTGTTGTAATTGCTATTATGTATTGGAATGGAAAAAATGGACGAGGTGTGTGTGCGTTTACTGGGCATTCAAAGCTCATGGTGTTTCATGTCAGGTATCGAAGAAACATACGAGGCCGACAAAGAGCCAGAGACATTTGAAGACTTGTGTATGTTTTAGAGAAAGTTAGTAGCCATTTTGCGTTTGAGTCTATTCGTGCTTTTATTTTTAGATTGTAATAGTTATAGAACTCATTTCGTAATTTAAGATTTGAGCACTGTAATTATTTGCATTTGTAATCCTATGTCTATCTCCACGTTACTTTTAAGACCTTCTGTTAATACCTCTTTAGATATGTCAAAAAGATAGCTTGCTATCTAAGGTGGTTGGACTTAGAAGGGAGGCTATATTGACTCCTCTGACCTTCCTGGGATCTTACTTGGCTATTGACCAAAGGAATCTTTAATGACGTTATCCTAATCCTTAAAATAGAATTTGGAGCATCACAACTTGGTATCAAAGCCTAGGTTCAACCCATAGCCCACACAACCTAATACGTAACTCTAGAATCCCTTACCCTTGTACACTAGTGTATTTCACTGTCACACTATTATATCTATTAAAAGAGAATAACAATTAAAACTTTTCCCTCCACCGTAGGATGTCATCAGAAAGCCGTCAAACAACTGACATTAGCCTCGACACATGGGGAGAACTGACATTAGCCTCGACACATGGGGAGCCTTTCGCATGTAATGTAGAGCCCTGTCCATTAATACCTACTTTAGCCGCTAACAATGTAAATTTGCCACTAAAGAGATGATCATCAAGGAGGTACGGAAAGTGGAGACGGACTACTCTTACTATAAAAAAGAGCAAAAGAGATCCTTGGTTCAATACCGGCTACAGTACCTAAGTCGCGTAACAAAGAGCGCAATCCGTAAGGAGTAGGATGAACAAAAAATGAACACCCTGATACACCGAGCCTTGGCAGGCGAAGCACCACCCCGACACCCGGTGCAAGTTGAGAGTGGCAAGTCTCACTACCCTGGGTAGGACAACAGTCAGCCAATGGAGGTGGAGCAACAACCGGTGTAGCCAGGAACGACCCTAGCATTTCCAATTGAGGTGTCATCTAGGCACGTTCCCCCTTCACCGATGTATACACCCCACTCTTTTGGCCAAGCAACTGACTCAGCAGATAAGGATCCTAAGGAAGATTTCGACTGGTCTGGGAATGAGAGTTAATTTAAGAGTAGTAAGCTATGCTTTTGTAAGATCCACTTATAATAAGGATCTTTAAGACATATGTAGTAACTTGTGACTATGCTGTGTGTAGTGCCTTTTGAATGAAACTCTGATCTGAAAGCCTTTTGTATTGCTGCCTATTATAAATATATGAAGTGACAATTTGATCTATATCTGTTACCTGTTACTTGCTTTAATATTTCACCACACCCTAAAATAACTAAACCTTAATTTCAAGTCTAGTAGAAAGATTACCTTCAACTAGAAATCTAGAAACCAACTTATCTTGTACCATGAACAGAATGGTGGATACGCGAGCTAATGACTACTTAAAGATTAGCAACAATGCTAGGAACTGACCCAGAAATCAACATGGGCCCATAACTGCGGGAGCCAATATCCCTAATAATCTTAGGCATCAAATTCTAGAAGAACTAGGACAACCAAGGAACAATCGGCAAAACGAGAGGACTCAACTCTTTTTGTTTCACCATCTTCTTGTTTTTCTTCTTGCTCATCATTATAACTCATTGTAATAAAAATATTTTGATAAGTAAAAGTATGAGGCGATATCATATTGTTATCAATTTCAAAATCCATTTTTGCTCAATAATGTGATTTTTTCTATGAGAAAAAAAAAGAGTATAATTATTGTCATGATGAAGATGTTTTGCAAAATCTTGATTTGTTATTGAAAGTGTTTGTTATGGACACTTATTTGTATGACATGTGTGTATTTATGCATTGAACATAAGTTGATAGGAGAACAATCACAATTTCACAGTTTTTTCCTAACAAATATAACTATATTACTAAAGCGATACATGTTAGAAAATTAAAATATCTTATGGTAATATAGTATTACAGATTAACAATGTATGAATATAATAACATATATAAATTTACATTTATATATATATATATTTATATATTTACATATGTAGACATTGACATATATAAGATATCACAAAAATAATATGTAAAATGTTTTGTAACAATATAATACATGTAACGATGAGAAGTTAATTATTTATAATTAAGTAGTTCGTTATAATTTAGATATTTAGTGTTATATTTTTGTGTGTATACACTATTTTTTAATTAGATTATTAAATTCACATAAAAATTGAAATGAATTTATGAATAATTTGTGTAAAATTAGAGATTAGTGAAGAAAGATTTTTTGAAAATATATATATATATATATTATAGTGTTTGGTTTATTTTTTTCAAATTTTTGTTTTGAATTTTTTTATTTTTCATGTATTTTTGTCTTGGACACCGCTATAGCGATCCAGGTTTTACCCCGACCTTTGTTGTGTTCCGGACTCGGGTTCCGTGGTTGTATGTTGTTGTCTTTGTCTTGTTTCCTCCCTTTAATTCTTTGAATTTGAGTTTTGGGACTTGTTGGGCGAGTTTGAAACAGGTTGGTTGCCTATTGGTA
Organism: Camellia lanceoleosa; assembly: GCA_025200525.1. Taxonomy (NCBI): domain Eukaryota; kingdom Viridiplantae; phylum Streptophyta; class Magnoliopsida; order Ericales; family Theaceae; genus Camellia; species Camellia lanceoleosa. The sequence goes on along the minus strand of CM045768.1, from coordinate 83,147,612 downwards.
CAAATGGTTGTTGCCCAGGTTTTAGCTTCTTTGCTCGAGCAAGGCTTTTTGCGCTCGAGCGAGCCTTGGGTATTTGCTTCTTTGCTCGAGCGAGGGTTCTTGCGCTCGAGCTAGGATTGAGAGTCCTCAGGTTTCTTTATTAGACGCAACTTTCGATCAAGCGAGAACTTTTGCACTTGAGCGAGACGCGTGTTATTTGTTCCTTCGCTCGAGCGAGAACTCTTGCGCTCAAGCATGCGTCTGCGTTGGTAGCAGACCTGAAGCTTTGCATTGTACGCTCGAGTGACACTTCTTGCGCTCGAACGAGGTCACTTGTTGTGTCTGGGCGCTCGAGCAACCACTCCTTCGTTCGAGCGAGCCTCGCATATATCAGTTCGTGGCAACATGATTTTATATCACTTTTTGGCCCCATTTTCACGCAAAACCCTAGCACATCAGCCTCTCTCTCTAAAACATTCACTCTCTACAAATACTACTTGATCTAGAGTCCTTTACCCTACTTCCTTTGTAAAAAGGTAGAGTACCGCGTAGGCATCCTTTTGATCCGAAAAAGTTCAAGTTTGGAGCATCTTCAAGTTTCTCCTTCTTCCTCTTTGAGCTTCTCCATTTGAGGTAGGGATAATCTACTCTTTAATATGAGTTTTGACCTAGACGTTTGTCATTTTTGCATAAATGGTGGAGTTGGGAAGCTTGGGTGAAGTTAGGGTTTGGGTTTAAAATTGTGAAAGAGGGGTTTTCTATTTTGAACTCCATATGTGTTTGTGTGGTCTTGGAAATGGGGTTTATTTGTGTATAATGGGTAGAATTTGGCCTTAGGTGTAATATTTGGGAAAGGAGGAAATATGCCCTAGTTTGAATTAAATAAACTATTTTGTATAAATAGTGAAATCAATGTGCAAATATGAAATTGGTTTGAGAATTATGAAATTGGAGGAAATTGCGATTAATGGTGTAGTTGGACTGATAAATCACTCACCTATGGAAAATTTGATAAATTATCTGTTGATAGATTTATTTATTTGTCTAGAAATATCTGTTTTGGGCTATCGGTGGAGAATAGCCATGATTGTTGTAGAAACTGCATGAGGATTAGGAAGATCAAAACTAATCAATTGAATTATGTCATTGAATATGACGGTTTGATTAAACCATTGAATATGTGTTTTGATTAGTCATTGTATATGACAAAGTGTTTAAATACATTGTATATGTATCATTGTTTGGGAGGAGATAGGGGATGTACTCCATTGTTTGGGAGGAGATAGGGATGGACTCCATTGATAATTGTTGGCGTAGTATCTAGGGTAAAAGTCCCAAATCTTATATATCTATGTGTGTGGGTTCCCTCGTGTGTGATTCCGTAAAATGGTAAGAAATATAAGTGTTGGATTCTTGAATATATTGAATTGTGAACCATTGAGTTATAATCTCATTTTGGTTGTTTTGATAATAATGAATTTGGTTAATGAATTTACCCGAAATGGATAAATGGAAATGAATTGAGATATTGGTTACCTGTATTGATTGGTCTTGGAAAGAATATATATATGTCGGTTGAGAACATCTCACATTTATCAGATGCTTGCATCTTAGTTATTTCTCATATATTGTTTAGCATATCTCTACTGGGCTTTGGCTCACCTTACTTGGGAAACCACTTTCAGGTACAGGTGACATGCCACCTCCAAGGACATAGCTTGGGAGACTTAGGGGCTGAAGGCTTCGTTTTTGCTATTTCATTTTGTGTTGGATGCTTTCTTTTAAGCCAAGGGCTTTACTTGTATAGAGACTAGACTCTTCTTTTGTTGTAACCAAGTGATAACTTTGAAAGATGTAAGCCCGTAGGACATTTATTTTGTGGTTATCAACTAGAGTTACATACTATAATTTCAGGAAGAATATTTGTGAAAGTGTAATGCATGTAATATCTTTTGTAATACAGACTCTGATGAATGAAAATGTAACATTTCTATTATGTTTATGATTCTTATGAATGGTTGATTCATGAAATATTTTGAGGGCATTACAACTTGGTATCAGAGCGTACCGGGTTTGAATATTTTGGGTACGTGGGAAGTGATTTGTAGCACAATGGGTTTGTCTCGCTTGTTACAGACTTATGTATGATGTTATGTGCTTACATGATAACATGCTTATATGACTATATGGGTATGAGATTTAGTTTCTAGGATGTTAATCGAGTCCATGGGTTTCTGGAAGTCCTGTTGGAAAGACACTTGATCGCTGTCATTTCTAACTGGAACTCTAGCGATGCCACAAGACGGTCATTATTCGGAGATGAAATTCGTATGTGTTTATGTGATTATGCGCTTATGTGGAGTGAATTACAGTTGTCCATTGTATTAGGACACGAGTGAGATAACTTCGGTACATTTGAAAATGTGCTAATCTCTTTGTCACCTTTATTAGGATGTTAGGTTGAGGTCATGGTAGGCCTAGGAGACAGGAGATGCCTATACCAAATGAAATTCTGGCGCAGGAGGAAGAAGTGGGTCAGGCCAATATGGCCGAACCGGTTGGTCAGCAGGCCATGGGCGCCTTAGCCTGTGAAATGGTCGGAGCATTGAGGGAATCAATGGACATTCTCAGGGCTAAGAATCAAGTCCAGGCCCAAGTAGCTGAGGCAAGGCCGTCTTTTCTGAAGAGGGAGTTCTTCTGGTCGAATCCGGATGAATTTTTGGGTGATCCTAAGGAGCCATTGAAGGCTGATGAGTGGTTAGAACAAATGACGAAGACGTTTGAGATGCTCGGCATCGAAGACGGAGGTTTGAGGGTGACCTTGGCGTCCTTCCATCTTAAGGGAGACGCGGGTCAGTGGTGGAAGTATGCGCGGAGGCACATTAGAGGGACTTGGGAGGCCTTTGTTGAAGCTTTCCAAGACAAGTACTTAGCTACTACAATGAGGGAGAAGTTGAGAGATCAGTTTTCTCAGCTCAAACAGTTGAATACACCAATGACTGAGTTTGAGGCCATTTTTACTAGCTTGTCTAGGTTTGTACCGGAGTTAGTGGCAACTAAGGAACGTCGTTGTCTGGAGTTCGAGAAGCAACTGAGGACCAAACTCATGTTTAGAGTTGTCGGGTCCATGATTAGAGATTATGGGTTCCTTGTGAAGGCTACAGCCCATCTTGAGACTATTATGCATGCGGAGGAGGAGATGATGAGGGGCTCCAGGGGGAGTCAGGACGGTCATGGGGATAATAAGAGGTAGAAAGGTTCTAATCCTCAATAGTCCTAGGGAGCACATTCAAGGTCTACCTTTCCAGTACCGAGTTCGGGTTCTGGGAGAGGTAGTCAAGGAGACATCACTTGTTACAAATGTGGTCAGTTGGGCCACACGTCTCTAGCTTGCCCACAGAGAGGAGGAGGGCAGTGTGCAGCATCATCTTCGGCCCGTTCTCAGGGCTAGAGTCAGGGTAGAGGCCAGCCGCTCACTTGTTATCAGTGTGGGTAGGCGAGGCACCTAAAGAGGTTTTGCCCACAGTTGGGTGGCACATCTGGTGCGTCTGGTTCGAGGCGTACATACCACCACCAAAGACACCGCCCAGCCTCGAGGGTTACAAGGAGCCTCTTTCGCCCTCAGGTAGTAGTCTTATGCTCTGAGAGCTGAGCAAGTAGATCAGAGACTTATAGGACGTGTGTATGCTGTTGTCGCACCGGATCTTATACTGGCTTCATCTGTTGTGAGAGGTACCTTTTTGTTTTGCAACTCGATTGCTAATGTGTTGATTGATACGGGTGCATCCCATTCATTTATTTCGTCTACATTTGCATCTTTAGGGTTGGAGTTGGCGCAGTTAGCATCTCTTATTTGTGTTGTGTCACCTATTGGGGGTGAGATGGTTCTGAAGCAGGGGTGTTAGGGTTGTGATATAGAGGTCACCGATCACCGGCTTCTCTTTTCTTTTGTATTGATGGATATGTCTGCTTTTGATGTCATTTTGGGTATAGACTGGTTATCGTTATACCGGGCTGTTATAGATTGTCACTGCCAGAGGGTTACTTTATGTACCTTGAGCAGTGAGTGTTTTCATTTCTTGGGGGATCGGGTTGGCAGAGTCTTACCACGGGTATATGATTCGCGAGGGCGGAGTGAACTTAGTTGTCTTCTCACTAGCTTTATGAGTAGCGAGTGTGATGAGGTCCAAATTGAGTTGCCAAGAGTGGTTTGTGAGTACTTAGATGTTTTTTCTAAGGATCTTGTTAGTTTACCACCTTACCGAGAGATCGAGTTCTTTATTAATCTAGTGCCTGGCACGGCTTCGATTTCTATGGCACCATACCGTTTTGCACCGGCTGAGTTAACTGAGTTGAAGGTTTAGCTCTAGGAATTGTTAGATAAGGGTTTTATTCACCCTAGTACTTCGCCTTGGGAAGCACCGACCCTCTTTGCTAAAAAGAAAAATGGGGCCTTGAGGCTTTGCATTGACTACTGAAAGTTGAACCGGGTTACGGTTAAGAACAAGTACCCTATGCCTCGTATAGATGACCTGTTTGATTAGTTGAAAGGATCCCATTGTTTCTCTAAAATAGACTTGAGATCGAGCTACCATCAGTTGAGAGTCAGGGAGGAGGATATCCCGAAGACTGCATTCCGTACGCAGTATGGCCATTATGAGTTTCTGGTGATGCCTTTCGGGCTAACCAATGCCCTAGCTGTGTTCATGGACTTGATGAACCGAATTTTTTGAGAGTTCTTAGATCGCTTTGTAGTCGCCTTTGTGGACGACATTCTGATTTATTCACTCTCTGAGGTGGAGCACCAGGAACACTTGTGAGTGGTGCAGGAGTCGCTTAGAGCCCATAAGCTATATGCAAAGTTTGGGAAAATGTGAGTTCTGGCTAAAAGAGGTTAAGTTCTTAGGCCATGTAATATCCGGGGAAGGGGTGACTGTGGATTCATCCAAGATAGAGGCGGTGCAGGATTGGGCACAACCTAAGAATGTTTTCAAGGTCCATAGTTTCTTGGGATTGGTCGGGTATTACAGTCAGTTTATAAAAGATTTCTCTAGACTAGCTTTGCCTTTGACTAGATTGACGCGGAAATGGGTCAAATTTGTGTGGAGTGAGACTTGTGAAAAGTTGTTCCAAGAGCTTAAAGTTAAACTTACCACTACTCCAGTCTTGATTATTCCAGAAAGGGGTTTGGGCTATTTAGTGTATTGTGATACCTCATGAGAAGGTTTGGGTTGTGTATTAATGCAAGAGGGGAAAGTAGTAGCCTATGGCTCGCGACAGTTGAAAACACACAAGAGAAACTACCCCACTCATGATTTAGAGTTAGCAGTTGTAACTTTTGCGTTGAAGATTTGAAGGCACTATTTGTATGGTAAGAGATTTGAGGTGTTTTCTGATCATAAGAGTCTGAAATATCTGCATACGTAAAGACTTAAATTTGAGGCAGAGAAAGTGGATGGAGTTCATAGAGGATTATGACTTCGAGTTACATTATCATCCGGGGAAGGCCAATGTTGTGGCCGATGCCCTAAGTAGGAAATCCATCAGTAGTGTAACTTGTATCGCTATCCGGGAATGGGAGATGTTGGGTGCCCTTGGTGAATTTGACTTGCATTTGGGTGAGTTTGTTGAGTCCACAACCTTGTTTTCTGTAGTTGCACAACCTACACTTGTGAACCGAGTGTTAGAAGCACAGAAGGGTGACTTTGAGGTAGGAACCCTCCGGGAGAAGATCTCCAGTGGAAAGGTAGAGAAGGGTTTGTCTGTGTACCCCGACCTGAGTGTGAGATACCCAGACCGCTTGTTTGTGCCAGAGTCTTGCCGAGAAGAAGTACTCTGAGAGTTTCACCGTTCACGCCTTGCGATGCATCCGGGAGTGTAGACGTCCCCGAACGTCCCGGGAAAATCTTGTTTTGTTCATTGGGCTCACTACAGTTCGGACTCAAATGTCACGGTTCTGAATCTAATCTCACAAAGTGCAATGCAAGACTGATAAATCACCAAAGAGTCCAAATCCGACAAATCGTTTTGAAAAACTAATTTTTAGAAAGAAGTGCCAAACATGGACTGCTTTGCCAGATACAGATTCGCCACCTAAATATTTTATTTTGGGAGAATTTAGGAAACCCTGACTCGTGCCTAAGGCCACGTGTCCGTCATCACCAAAGTTGCCTCATCTCAGGAACTTGGTTACAATTAGGGAAGGTCATCCGCTCGCCCGATCGAATATCGGCCACTACTAAACATGATATCGAGTTTTTGAAAACACATGTGCTCTTATTCCGGTTTATTAGTCTAGAATTACTATGTGATGCGCACAGTATACAAGTATAGACTGGATTGCCTTAGTTGGAACAAAGCATCGCATATCCGTTTGTTTTTAAAATGGATTGAAGTTTGCTACTCACAAGTAGGCTAAAACACGGATTTCGACGAATTATTCCAACTCAAGCAACCCAACCTTCACCCATAGGCATTCAGGCAGTTATATCACATAAGCAAATAGCCTCATGGCAAGCATGCTATCATGGCAGTCACTCACACACATGCAAGGATGCTAAAGCATAAACACTCACCGAGTACTCCGAGCCAAAACAGAAACTAGTTAATAATCAATGCATGATCCTAGTTCATGTTAAGATGGCTAATGCAACGCATGCAAGAATGCAACTAAGATAGGCTCGGCTATTCTAAGATGGCATATGAAATGCTACAGATAACATGTATTCAACTTGGAATTAAAATACGATGCAGTTAGTATGATGCGCCGAGCCCGGTGCATGCAAGACAGATGAATGGATGCAATCATACGAGCATATAGATGCTAATTGAAACATGCCCTAAAACTAACCATCATAAGCTGGTAAATAAAAGGGAGGAAGACGTGGGATTGGAAGACATGCATCACACACACGCACACTTATTACAAAGTTCGCCCTCTCGCGGAGGGTCCAAATAAATAATACACAACGAAATGAATAACTAACTACAGCTAATTATTACATAACACTGACTAATTAACAAATTTAACTAAGTAAGCAATAAAACTATCATGCAAGCTACATGAAATGGACTGCCTCAGCTCTGCCTTGGATGGTAATGAATGCATGCATGCTTGAATCGCTTGGTCAGAAAATCCATCGCGATGCTCCGACTTGCCTTTGTTTGCAATTGACCTCAAAACACTGCACAAGGCTCCAAAAGGCTGAAACTCCACTGTCACGCCCCACTTTTATTACTCGAAGTCATTACCAAATTCATTAACTTAATTCAATTTCAGAGATAACATGCAGAAATAAACTCATACATTCAATCCGTAGAAGTGATTAACAATACTCTTATTCGTATGCAAAGTAAATATTACATGAACATACTTAATAAATTGCCCTTGGGCTTACATCACTTAAGGTACAAGAAGAAGGGTGTAACCCTTTTCACAACAATGGCATTCCGCCAGCATAACAGAGGCCCCGTGGCCAGTAAATAAGTAAATCCAAATCTTGCAGCTCAACCTGCTTAACACCTGAAAAAGATTCAACAACGTGGGATGAACATATAGTCCAGTAGGGAACTCAACATAATCCTCAACAATAACAACTTACAGATAGCTATGATCATGAATACTCATTCTCATACTAGAATAGTAATGTGACAGTTTATAAAAAATATATATGTATGAACTTTTCTCAAAAATAACCGTTTCACTCAACGCTACAAGCGATTTGGCTTTCCTTTTTCCTTTCATTAATCCCCGTTCCCAATCTTTCATAACATTAACAATTACTTAGGAAATAATCTCACTAAGCCCAATACCCTCTTCCATTTTCAATACATACACAGATGTACCTTTTCAAAACATGTTTATCTTTAAAACATTCGTTCTCCTTCACACTTTCCAAAAGACAAAAACGACATTTTGGTTCGTTTCCACTACTATCATAACTATACATGCATGTCTTTGTAAAAATATAAATTTACAATCCACCAACATGTATACAATCAACCAATGGAGTAACTCGGTCCTCCGAACTGTAACCAATCAAATCCATGATATTTTCAATTACAACGAAACAACAACAATCCCACTTTGCTCTACTAGCTATGTGCTTAGTAAGCCAAAGATATACTGATATAACTACAACCAACTTCGCTCTACTAGCTATGTGCGTAGTAAGCCAACAATACACCGAAACAAACAAATACCATTTTACCAGGCGCTAGCTGGAAGGGTATGGTGCCATGTATTATTAGCGCAATCAGTTCTCCAAGCGCTAGCTGGAAGGTAACGGTACCTTTTATTTTGAGCGCGATGTATAACACCAACAACCAAAGTACAACAGGGCACAACCAACATGTATAGCACATACACATAAACTATCAAGATACAAGTAATGTGCTAAAGTATATGAGCACATAACTATCTCCTCCCCAGCAAGCTTACATATATAATGTATCTCAGCACTTCATCACATACGATATTCAATCAACAATAGTGTAATGCAAACATGACAATTCAACACAACCATGTCATCCTCCATCGATGACCAAGGACAAAACCTCTAGATGCATTTATTTAGTACATCTAATAAAAGACTCAATTAACATGAGATCACAAACCCAGCAACAACATTAACATGGTAGTCAAACATACAACCCCCACATGTGTGTGTTCAACACTCAAGATACAACAATCCAACTTTCAAACTTATTTCGAAAACACTTTCTTCATTTTCTCAAAAACAATTCCGTTTCCTTTTTTTCCATAAAACCAATTCCAAAGCCATGGTTAATTCCTTAGGCATCAACACCCTTACCAAACTCATTTTGACAAAAGAGATTTACACACAATGGTCAACAAACCCCCATTTTAATTTACCCAACCAAGATATAATTTAGGGCTTTTCTTCATTTAACTACAACACGCTAATTTATATTCTAATTAGCCAAGACAACAATCAATGAAGCCAAATCCATTCTTAACACAACCAACCCTAGGTTTATTTCATGATTTTCAAACAAATCCAACATGATACAATTTTCATGCAATACAAAAATTACCACATGTCTATCTATAGACGGAGTATTGAAAAAAAACAAAGAGAATCCCTACCTCAAATGGAGAACTCAAATAGAGAAGATGACCCGAAATCAAAGTGCTCCAAATCCCAAATTTCTTGGATCAAAACGAAGCCCTCGACGATCAAGACACTTCTTACAAAGGCCCAAGGTGAGGAAAACACTCTAGCTAGATCAATCCTAAGAGAGAAGTTAGGTTTTAAAGTGAGGTGCTCTCCACTGGCTTTTTCGGAAAAGTAGAGAGAGAAAGGAAATCAAAAAGTGATTCAAAAAGCTAAATCTCGGTGTGTTATACAAATGCCCGCCGAGCGTGAAACCCCCGCCGAAAGGCCACTCACGTACTCGCCGAGCGCCCAAACCCGCCGAAGCGGATACAACCATCCAGAAGTTTGCAGAACAGGTCCCATGCTCAAGCGGATAAGCAACAACAAATTCCCGCTCGAGCGGAGACGCCAAAAACTGGGCAAAAATTCTAAGTTTTAAAACACAACCAACTTATTCCCAACAAGCCCAACACAACCCAAAACTCTAAGATAAAGAGTAAGGGATAGAAGAGAGGATAAGACAACAACAAATCTACGGAACTGAGTCCGGATTACAGTTCAATAACAACAGGAAATACCGGGATCGCTATATCCACCCTGGGAAGCTATGGGAAGGCTGCCGACCAGCTATTGGCCTTGGAGACCACCTGCCGACCACTATTTGTAGGAGAAACCAAAAGGGGTGGTCGGCCTGCCAGAAAAGCTGGTCGGTCGACCAGTTTCTGCCTCTGGTTTCTGGTTTTCTGCAACAAAGGCAAGAGAGAGAGAAGGCGAAGTATTTTCAACATATGTGTGCCCGACCACTCTCCCCGTCATTGCATAAGCTCTAGGAAGTGTAGTCCTCGATCCTCGTGCCATCAATCACGCATCCCGATACATTATGGCCGAGGAGTCGAATTGCACGACTCAATGTAAAATGAATGCACATGTAAACACATAAATGCCTAAACTCCATCATGTGTTAGTCAAGAGTGTCGGCGACCGAGAATCGAGGCACGTTTCATCACTTGGAGTATGAAACGTCCCTCATTTTCCGTGTTTGAACTAACTCCTATTCCAAACACAATGCAACAAGTAGAATGGCATGCACATTGTGACCTCAAGCATGCAATCCTAAGGCGATGCAACCAAGTGATGCGAAGGTGCACAAAATGACATGCAAGCATGCAGATGGCATACACAATGCTATGGACTAATCGAGGGCATACTCAATGCACATGGATTATATGGCATGCATACACAATGCACTAATATATGCAATGTTATGAACGAGGCATACACAATGCAATGATCGAACATGCGATAACATGGACTATATGGCATACACAATGCAAGATGGACTTAAACCAAGATGGATGGACCTCGGCCACACCCAAATTAGTGGCCAATGGGATGAAATGAAGGCACAAAATACAAAGCATGCATGCACAATGCATTGGCCAATACAAGAGGCCCAAGAGCACAACTCTCAAGAGTGCTCAAAGAGTGACAAATGTGCAAGTGTAAAGACACTAAGTGCACTGAAATTAAGTAAGGAATGATGCCAAATCATTCAAACAAAGCAAGTAGAGCATGCAAGGGTCCTAAGGCATGAGAGCTATCAAAGAGGACTACACATGAGGCATGCAATGCATGGCAACTAAGCATGGACAGAGTTGAAATAGGTCTTAACAAAGACCAAAATGTGCTAAGATGAGGGCCCAAAGTCGTAGGCATGCAAGCATACACACTAAGGCATAAACTAGGCAACAATGCATAACCATCAAAGGCATTCAAAACATGAATGAAGTGAGAGCATGGCAAGTCTACATGTTCTGAGATGTGATGTTAAGTGATGCCAAATCAAGTACACAACACAAATAAAGCATGCAATGGTGCTCAAAGCTTGAGGCAAGCAAGAGCATTTACACTACAGGTATACAAAACATGAAGCATGTGATTAAGGAAACCAAAAATAGTCCTAGTACATGTTAATATGAGACTAAAACATGCATGGATGGAAGCCAAAATGTGCTAGCATGAGGGGCATGACGCATAATGCATACAAGGCAAATAAGGTGGATTACACTACACCTATTAGGACCAAGCATGGGATGACTCCACCAACAAAAATCAGAGTTATATAATGGCAAAATAACCCCAAATAAGCACTGAAATGATGGCTCGCAAGCAAAGTCATGAATGCATACACAATGGCTCATGTTAAGGCATACAGGGGGAACCCTCCAACGCATTGATTGAGTGACAAATGCAAGTGCACGGCCATGAAACATGGACTGAAATAGTATAACTAATGGTGCCAAATCATTGAAATGAGCCAAGTAATGCATGCTAGTGGACCCGATGCACAAAGCAAACAAGCTAGGTTAAACCAAAGCTAGACACAGCAAGTCATGGATGATCAGGACAACCAAAATTAGACCTTAAACATGGAAAAACATGAACAAAGTCTTCTTGAAGTCAAGCCAAAAGCATGCTAAAAAGACATGTGCCAACATGATGCATGTTAGGCTATTTCATAGGATTGCATGGCAAGTGTATGGAGCATGCAAAGGCCAACCAAACCAAACCAAACCAAAATAGAGTCATGATATGGTAAAATATCACCAAAAACATGCTGAAATGGGAAGAAAACAAGCTAGAATGACATGTCAAGGCATGAAGCATATAAAGCTAGTTTAAGGGATTTACACTACAAGCATGCATGGCAAGCATCATTTGACCAAGAGGCCTAAAAATAGAGCTGAGACAGCCCAAAATATGAACAAAATCAGTTTAGAGCATGGCCAAAATGTGCTAGAATCAAGGGCCAAAACCACATGCAATGTAAGCTAGTGAGCATGGTTTATACTACAAGCGTGTGAAGCATTCAAGAGGCCACTAAACCAGCAAAAGACAGAGGTATGACATGCCAAATAAAGCCCAAAAACCCACTGAAACATGATTAATGCATGCAAGAATAACATGCTCCTTTGATAAGTCATGAAAGGGATTACTCTACACATGCAAGAAGCAAGAAAAAAGGGACCAAACCAGCCATGGTCAGAGCCTAGAAGGTCCTAGAAGTCACCAAAAGTGCTAACTAGGCCTCCAAATGGTATAAACATATGCTCCTTTGGTAGGCCAAAAATGCTAGTAAACAAGACAACAAGAGAGAGGGTCACCCCTCTCTGATTTAGACCCTCAAAACAGGATGCCAACCACTGAAAATCTGCTAGATTTCAGTGGCTAAAAGGCCAAGAAAAGATTAAAACAAAGGCCTTATGGCATGGCACAAAACAAGGGCAAAACAAGCATGCAAGAGAGTAAATGTCCTTCAACACCAAAATGATCTTAAACAAACATCAAAAACACTTAAATATGAAGCTTTTTTCAGTTGAAAACAAAGCTCAAAAGTGCATACAAGTATGGCTAAGAGAATGATCAATATAATGCTTAAAAGAGGGAAAAGTGATTACCCTTGAAGCTCAGCAAAAACCAGCAACTTCTGGAACAAAACCCCAACTCTTTTAGCCTTCTCAAGTCCTCTAAGAACCTTAGAACAATGGTGGAGGTGTGTGCTTAAGAGGTGGTGTGCAATAAGCCAAGAACAAGACCCTTTTGAACCCAAAATATAGAGATATAGAGAGATATAAGCTTGGAGCCATAGACCAAAATTTGAACCATGGCAAAGGAGGGGGAGGCCTTCCTTTATAGCCAAAAGAGACCAAAGCTTGTCAAAGAAGCTAAAAAAATAAGGTTGAAGATCCTCCATACACGTGTATGGAGGATTCAGTCTGTGCCTTCCAACTAGCACAGCTGGCAACAACTCACAGAGACAAAACTAGAGGGAGTAGGCCGACTAGTTCAGGTGGTCGGCCAGCCACTTTCCCTGGTCGACCGACCAGGTCAAAAGGGTCAACACAAAGAAAGGTGGTCGGCCAGCCCATTTAGTGGTCTCCACATTAAATGCAAGCTAGTGGTATGGTGGGAGACCAATAAATGTGGCTCAAAGACCAAGGAGACCAGCTTCCTGACAAGAAAATCGACTGGCGGGAGAAAAGTGGTCTCCAAGGAGAAAAGGTGGTCTCCCACCCTTGTACCACCTCCCAAACAATGAAAACAAGGTCCATGCCAAAAATGAACCAAGACGGATGCAAAACGAGGGTTCGGGGGTCAAAACGCGCAGTTGGGTGCCCCGAAAACAGGCTGTTAAGCATCAAAAGTGGCACGCGACCACAAAGGTGGTCTCCCGGGCCACAGTGTCCCTCTAGAGAGAGGAAGCAAGGTGTCTGCCAAAAACCGTGCCAAACGGAGAAAGTTAAGCGGTCCCAAACTGAGGGGCACGGCCGACTCAAAATCTAAATCGTCTCCAACGGGAACAGTGGCTCGACCACGGAGTAGCCTCACCATCGAGAGATGGTCTACAAGACCTCTCCCTCCCTCCGAGAAGAGAAAGCAAGACCTGGTCCGCAAACCGAGGCAAAGCATAAAAGGGTCCGGGGGTAAGGACCTCAACCGAAACTCCGAAACCTCAGAACGAGCACAACATGCGCAATCACCGAGCGCTCAATCGATGACATCTGAGTCTTGAGGTCGGTCAAAAATGGGGTGTCTACAGGGAGGCACAAAGATGTATCATGATCTGAGTCACCAGTTTTGGTAGAGGGGTATGAAGAAGGATGTGGCAGTGTTTGCATTAAGGTGCCTTACTTGTCAGCAAGTGAAGGCCAAACACCAGAGGCCAGCGGATTTGTTGCAACCCTTGCCTGTAGCTGAGTGGAAGTGGGAGCATGTCACGATAGACCTTGTTGTGGGTCTTCCGAGGACTCAACGGGGTAGTGATGCCATTTGGGTGGTAGTTGATCGATTCACTAAGTCGGCGTATTTCATTCCTATGCACGTAAGAGATTCGGTAGATTACCTTGCTAACTTGTACGTTCGGGACATAGTGAGATTGCACGGGGTCCCAGTGTCGATTGTCTCAGATAGAGATCCGCGTTTCACTGCCCGGTTGTGGCAGAGTTTGCAGAGTGCCTTGGGCATTAGATTGACTTTTAGTACGGCTTACCATCCTCAAACTAATGGGCAGTCTGAGTGTACTATTCAGATACTTGAGGATATGCTTCGAGGCTGTGTCCTTGACTTTAAGGAGTCGTGGGAGAGACACCTACCCTTAATGGAGTTTTCTTACAATAACAATTTCCAATCGAGTATTTGCATGGCACTGTTTGAGGCCTTGTATGGCCGACCATGTAGATCTCCAGTGTATTGGGCCGAGGTGGGTGATGCACCTCTGTTAGGTCCAGAGTTGGTTCGGGAAACGACGGAGAAGGTGGCACTTATCCGTAAGAGGTTGGTTACAACCCAGAGTCGCCAAAAGAGTTATGCCGACCGTAGAAAGAGACCTTTGTCATTCGAGGTGGGTGATCATGTCTTTTTGAAAATATCATCTAGACGGGGTTTGATGAGGTTTGGCAAGAGTAAGAAGTTGTCCCCTTGGTTTATTAGCCCTTTTGAGATCCTTGAGCGAATTAGGGAAGTTGCATATTGTTTGGCGTTGCCGCCACAACTTTTCGGAGTGCTTGACATGTTTCATATTAGTATGCTTCGGAAGTATGAGCCAGATCCATCACATGTGTTGGATTGGACCGACTTAGAAGTAGATGAAAATGCCTCGTATAAGGAGAGACCGGTGCGAGTCTTGGATAGACGAGAGCAAGTCTTGTGAGGTAAGACGATTCCCTTGGTCAAAGTATTGTGGAAACATCATAGGGTTGAGGAAGCAACTTAAGAATGTGAAATGGAGGTCCTAGAGAAATATCCGGACCTATTTGTTGATGTTTGAGTATAAATTGAGATTTAGTTTTGTTTAAGAACTATAAGAGCATTGTATATGCTTTGAGATTGTAACACATTGTGAATGTTGAGTATGTTTCGGAAACGCAAGTTAAATTTGAACATTGCATATGTTATTTAAGTTTTGGGAATGTAAACTTGTTATAAACATTGAATATGTTTTGGAAACATGAGATGTATGTGTTGAAATTTGTTAAATTTCGAAATATGCATATTGGTAATATATATTGAGCTATATATGTTGTGGATTTGTTCTCTTGCGAAGAGATGGAATGACCGGTAGGTGGGTCATGATGGTGAATGTTGAATTGAAATCACGTTGGGAATTGAATAACCATAATTTTGAAACTTGTATAAAATTTCAGGGACAAAATTCTTTAAGGGAGGGGAGGTTATAGCGATCCAGGTTTTACCTCGACCTTTGTTGTGTTCCAGACTCGGGTTCCATGGTTGTATGCTGTTGTTTTTGTCTTGTTTCCTCCCTTTAATTCTTTGAATTTGAGTTTTGGGACTTGTTGGGCGAGTTTAGAACAGGTTGGTTGCCTATTGGTACAAATGGTTGCTGCCCAGGTTTTGGCTTTTCCGCTCGAGTGAGGCTTTTTGCGCTCGAGTGAGCCTTGGGTATTTTCTTCTTCGCTCAAGTGAGGGTTCTTGCACTCGAGCGAGGATTGAGAGTCCTTAGGTTTCTTTCTTAGACGCAGCTTTTGCTCGAGCGAGAACTTTTGTGCTCGAGCGAGACGCGTGTTATTTGTTCCTTGGCTCAAGCGAGAACTCTTGTGCTCGAGCGTGCATCTGCGTTGGTGGCAGACTTGAAGCTTTGCATTGTCTGCTCGAGCGAGGTCACTTGTTGTGTCTGGTCGCTCGAGCGACCACTCCTTCGCTCAAGCGAGCCTCGCATATATCAGTTCGCAGCAGTGTGATTTTATATCAGTTTTTGGCCCCATTTTCACTCAAAACCCTAGCACAGTAGCCTCTCTCTCTAAAACATTCACTCTCTCTACAAATACTACTTGATCTAAAGTCCTTCTACCCTACTTCCTTTGTAAAAAAAGGTAGAGTACCGCGTGGGCTTCCTTTTGATCCGAAAAAGTTCAATTTTGGAGCATCTTCAAGTTTCTCCTTCTTCCTTTTTGAGCTTCTCCATTTGAGGTAGGGATAATCTACTCTTTAATATGAGTTTTGACCTAGACATTTGTCATTTTTGCATAAATGGTGGAGTTGGGAAGCTTGGGTGAAGTTAGGGTTTGGGTTTGAAATTGTGAAAGAGGGGTTTTCTATTTTGAACTCCATATGTGTTTGTGAGGTCTTGGTAATGGGGTTTATTTGTGTATAATGGGTGGAAAAATTCCCTAGTTTGAATTAAATAAACTATTTTGTATAAATAGTGAAATCAATGTGGAAATATGAAATTGGTTTGAGAATTATGAAATTGGAGGAAATTGTGATTAAATAGCGTAGTTGGATTGATAAATCACTCACCTATGGAAAATTTGATAAATTATCTGTTGATAGATTTATTTATCTGTCTAGAAATATCTGTTTTGGGCTATCGGTGGAGAGTAGCCATGATTGTTGTAGAAACTGCGTAAGGATTAGGACGGTCGAAACTAATTAATTAAATTATGTCATTGAATATGACAAATTGATTAAACCATTGAATGTGTTGTGATTAGTCATTGTATATGACAAAGTGTTTAAATACATTGTATATGTATCATTGTTTGGGAGGAGATAGGGGATGGACTCCATTGATAATTAAGTTGGCCGGAATATCCTGGGTAAAAGTCCCGAAATCTTATATATCTATGGGTGCCGGTTCCCTCGAATGTGATTTCATAAAATGGCAAGAAATAGAAGTGTTGGATTGTTGAATGTATTGAATTGTAAACCATTGAGTTGTAGTCTCATTTTGGTTGTTTTGATAATAATGGATTTGGTTAATGAATTTACCCGAAATGGATAAATAGAAATGAATTGAGATATTGGTTACCTATATTGATTGGTCTTGGAAAGAATATATATATGTCGGCTGAGAACATCACACATTTATCAAATGCTTGTGTCTTAGTTATTTGTCATATGTCGTTTAGCATATCTCTACTGAGTTTTGGCTCACCCTACTTGGAAAACTATTTTCAGGTATAGGTGGCATGTCACCTCCAAGGACATAGCTTGGAAGGCTTAGGGGCTAAAGGCTCCATTTTTGCTATTTCATTTTGTGTTGGATGCTTTCGTTTAGGCCAAGGGTTTTACTTGTATAGTGACTACACTTTTCTTTTGTTGAAATCAAGTGATAACTTGAAAGATGTAAGTCCATAGGACATTTATTTTGTGGTTTTCAACTAGAGTTACATGTTATAATTTCAGGAAGAATATTTGTGAAAGTGTAATGCATGTAATATCTTTTGTAATACAGACTCTGATGAATGAAAATGTAACATTTCTATTATGTTTATGATTCTTATGAATGGTTGATTCAAATAATATTTTGAGGGTGTTACAACCGCTTTTTTTAACAACCTTTTTTTTTTTTTATAGATTCACTTAATTTAATATTTTTTTATTTTTTAATTTTACTTTTAGATTTAGATTCGCTTAATCTAAATAGACTTAGAAAATAATTTGTTGTATATTCTTTTTGAAAAAAAATTAATAATAATAATAATAATAATAATAATAATAATAAATAGTAGAAGTTTGAATTTATAATTGTTTTTACTAATATTTTAATTTTTAATTCTATTTAGATTATTAGATATTAGATTTTCATATAAAAGTATAATTTAAATATAAAATATGAACAAATTCCAGTATCTTTAATTACCAAAACTGAGAAAATATGAAAAATTAAAAATTGAAAAAACAGATATAAAAAATAAACCAACGCAAGTGACTCTTGTTTAGAATTTGACATTACATCTTGGTTAGTAAAGTACCGTGTAAAATATTGCGCTCATAAAATATAATTAGGAAGTTTATGAAGATAACTTGTGAATTTTTAGATGCAACACATCTCTGTTTTAAAAACACAAGTGCTTTCTTCTGTCTAGATTCAAACAAATGCATACAACTTTAAGATTCATCCAAAATTATTCACAATGATTTGATCCATAATGGACAATTGTAACTATTATGTATATCAGTATAGAAGAAGACATAGAAAATGAGAAAAAGTAATTATTTTTTGTTCTTCAATCATCATTAACGTAAAAAAGAGGGAGGCGGCTTTTTTTTAATAAAAAAGGAGATGGTTTGTTTATATTTATTTAGGACTTCTAGAAGTAGATATATCGTTTTTTATTGTTCAACTCTAAAAATAAAGAGATAGTTAGTTTATATAAGACTCTTCATGACTTGTAGAAAATATAGTAGAATTGAGAGGATAAAATTGAGATTTTTTATAAAATAAAAAAAATAAAAATAAAAATAAAAAAAAGTAGAAAACATTACAAGTTCTTCACACTTTTATAATAGTAGTAGATTGTTGACAGTTTAAAGGCTTGCCATTAATATGTTTTTATGGGAGCTACTATTTCTATTCCACTTTACTTTAAATGCACTCCCTTCTTTATCCTTATTACATATAATTAGTATTCCCGTGCCACTTTGCTCCAAATACCATACTTTCTATGTATAATAAAGAGAAAGAAGGAAATATATTTAAAGTAAAGTAAAGTTGGAATAACGACTCCTTTTTTATTAACAAGTTAAAAAAAACACAAAATTCGATCATAAAAACAAACATATTATATATATATATGAACAAATAAAAAAAAATTAAGTGGACCCTACTTACAAAATTTGTAAAATTTTACTCATTCATATGTATTATTTGTCTAATTCAATAAATGAATTATGTATTCATATCAATTTTTTTTCATATCTTTTAATTGAAATTTTCTTAACTATAATTCATGAAATAGTACTATATTTTTTTGGTGATTATAAAGCAGACGGGTAAATAATGAAAGAATAAGAAAAGTAGATAATAATAAAATAAAAAAAGTAACACTGAGGTAATTACCAAAAAAAAAAAAAGAGGAGGTGGAAAGAAAGATAAATAAAATGGCATTTTGGTTCCATCAGAAAAGAAAAAATCTTTAATACAATACAATAACAATCTTTACTACATTCTATAATAGTGGGAGTAAGTAGAATCATTTAATACATTTTTAACAAGTGTCTTAATAAATAAATAAATAAATAAAATAAAATAAAAAATCAGATGTCAGAAGCCCTGAAGTTGCATAATATATATTATGATTGGGGCTTTGGTTGGTAACTCAAAAATTAGTGGCCTTAATGGCCCTAATTTCCATATCAGGTAAAAAAAAAAAAGAAAAAATAAATAAACTTACCCAAACAGGAAATTAGGGCCATTAGGGCTACAGTTTTTAGGGCCACAAAACATTTTTCTTATGATTGTAGCCTCATAAGTACGGTTAATATTTTCTCAAAAAATATATATTAAAAAACAATACCCTATATTGGATACTGCAACTTCAGATCAGGCGTCAAAATATCAAGAACAATATTGGAGACACAATTATTGAGCACTCACATGGGTATAGGTAACAATTGGGCAAGTTTGAACGATTCAAAATAGATTATACATTTAAAGTAATTCAATCCAACACTACCCATTAAATAAATAGGTTTATACGGGTTGGGTGAATTGGATATATGTTGGACAAATGAACTCAACTAGCTCATTTACTTCATCTCTTTATTATTATTATTATTATTATTATTATTATTATTATTATTATTTTTTAAAAAATGATTTTATTATTTTTTTTAAAAAAATATCTATGTTCTTTATTTTTTCTAAAAAATATTTTTTTATTTTTTAAAAAATATTTAAATTTATTTAAACGGACTTAAATAGGTACCCATGTCCAATCTATGTAAATCCAATTTCAATTGTCGATCCAACCTATCAATTTTAATTGGATTGACAATGAGCAATCCATTTAAACTTATTTATTGATTTGGATGGGTTAATATGAATTTTAAATAAGTATAATTGAAAAGGGTTCATAAGTTTGGATCAGATTCGGATTAAATAGGTATTCGGATTCACTTTTTCTGCCACAACAACAAATCAATATCTGCAGATATATACAAATATATTTATATATATATATAATACATACATACATATAAATTATACAATCAAGGAGATAAAGTGAAAGCAGCAAGGTAAAATCCCCAAACCCAAAATTCTTTTATTGAAGGTGCAATCCTTTATTTATTTATTTATTTATTTATTTATTTGTTGATTTTGGTCTTAAAGAAAAACTCTCATAGTCCATATTGAAACACCTTCAGCCTTTTTTCGCAATTTATTGTTAGAAATTTATTTGATTCAGTTGATTTTTACCTATAGAGAGAAGAGAGAGTATGATGAGTATGATTAATAGTAAAATTGATGTTGAAAATGGAGAAGATGTGATGGGAGTTGCTGATGATGGCAGAGAGGTGATGCATAGAAGGGGAGGAGTAGAGGAGAGAGTGTTATGTGAGATGAGAGTTGACGGTAGGTTAATGGAGCAGGAGGATTTGTTTTTGATAAAGTTTTTTTTTCATTTTTACATAATAGACACGTGGCGAAATCAGAGTTATAAGAGTTATGGAACTGGTGATTGGCACAGAAAAAGGGGACGGGTGATCCAAGCCCTTTTTAATCATGGAAAAGCTGCACAAGGCTTTCGAACCTGGCTTGAAGTTGAATACTATTCGCAAGCGTGGACGGAACAACAGAATCAATAGTTGTGTCACTCAATCTTGAATTTCTTTTCAAGTAAATGAAAAAATTCATCCAAGATGTTTGGGATTTTACAAGTTAAAACTAGTGAAAAAATAAATTCTCAAATTCGAATTTGATTAAAGATTTGATAAATTCTCAATTTAATGGAAAAAAAATATATTTCTCGCCTTAATTTGATAAGCAATTAATAAAATAATTTTTTTTTTTTTTTTTTAATAAACATTTGATGAAATAATTAAATATAATTTTGAGTATTTTATCATCAAATTTAAATTTGATGAAAAAAAAATTAAAAATTGGAGATATTCTTAAAGAAACAATAGAGAATTGTTATTCTTATTTTACCAATGACAGCAACAACCGTGAGAAATCTTTCAATGCGTTGCAATGCAATTTATGAAGAACTAAGGTCATGTTTGTTTGGGTGGACATGAGCTTGGGATTGGACTAATAGTCCAATAAAATTATCAATCCGATGTTTGATTAAACAATTAAAGTACGGATTAATTATTTTAAGCTTGACTATTAGTTAAGATAGGATACATAATCCAACAAATTTATAATCCTAGGACTATTAGTCATGGGAATGCTAATCCAGTCCGCCCAAACAAACATGGCCTAAATGAGTAATTTATCCCCCTTAAATTTAGAGTGATGATTGATTGGTCAAGCCTATAGCAGCTCGAGTTAAGACCCATCCTTTCATACTATCGGTAATGTGGTTGCTTTGGAATGTATTGTCTCTTCCTTAAGTTTAATTGTCACAGGGAACCTTGGGTTGTACTTAACACATTGGCAGCATTTTTTCCCACTGTTTGCAAGATCACACCCACGACCATTCGTATCACACCCACGAGGGTGCTAGGTCGCTCCTGCGAGAGGACGCGACTAGAGCCCCAACCAATTATGACCTTTAGGTTTGTTGGCCTAGTAGAATTGCGTGGCCCGCGGTGGCTCACAAAGGAGGCCACAATGGGCAAGTCACGCCCATGACCAATACATACATACCTTCAGGTCCTTAATATGGAGAAGTTGTGTGGCCCACGAGGGGCTGCGAGGGTAGGTCATGATTTGGAATCGCACCCGCGGTGTTGTTGTCTGCACCTGCGATTGTGTCTCTCGCGCCTACAAAGCGTCTAGCTATATATATCACCAAAAGGTTGAAAATATTTATTTCTTTGAGCTCATCTTATCCTTCTCTCTCTCTCAAATAGCCATTTTCAACTTTTTGAACTCTCTAAACACTTGGTTTTCATTTAGTTACACCTATTTCCTACCCCTAGTGCTTAGGACTTTAAAGTAGAGCAAGTTGAGGATTACATTTTAATATGAAAAGATCAAGTTTCCGTCACTGTTGATTTTTTAATTATGGTTCTTCTTTTCTATTGCTTTGAGGTAAGGAGTTCTTTAATGATTTGCATTTTATTTAACTTGGTTATGTATTATTTGATTAAACTACACCTTGAGGGATTTGGGTTTCATGATAGTATGTTTTGATGCATATAGGAAGGGTTTCCTTAAGGTTTCTTGAAACCCAAATTGAAAATTTTGAAACGGTGATTACTACTGACAATTCGAGTTGGTTTTGGAAAAAAAAAAATTTTGAGAGCATTTTATCAAAACCCTTGATTAGAAGGGATTTATTGTGGAATCACAACTTTGAATCATATGAAAATAAATGAGATAATATTTTAATGAAAATATTGTTGGAAATGGTGAGCTACGCTCTTGATTTATATATTGTCCATTTTTGAATATATTGAATAGAGAATTATTTTGGCTATCGATGGAGGATAACATTGTTTGTTGTAGAAATTGCATGGCAACTAAGTTAATTGAAACCAATTTACTCATACATTGCGTTTACTCAAATGTTTCATAATTATGCATTGAAAAGCGTCATTTTGCGAAAAGGAGTGAATATCATTAAATCTAGTTAGAGAGTGTGGTTGTGGTTAATTAAGATGGTCCTTGTGTCTGGTGAAAGTCTAGCAATCCGTGTAGTTAGGATGCCTTCCAGTTAGTTGTAGGTGAAGTGACTTTGATAGTGTTTTTATAGTCTACTTGCAGACACATACCTAGAGTGTCTCAATGTGTGTATTTATTGCCTTGTTTTCTTTCTTAAAACAAAGATATAAAATTGTGATTTGAACTCTTGCATAATATTGTTTCAAAAAAGGAAAAATGAATGTTTTGGTAATAGCAAATAAGGCTGTTCATACAAACCGTGTACCCGATGGAACCGACTGGCCCGACTCGACCCGCATCACCACGGACGGTTTTGAAATGCTTCTGGGTCGGCAGTGGTTCTAATTTAAAAAAATTATTGAGTGCACGGTCGGCAGCAGATTTAATATATTATTATCCGTCGGAACCGACCCGACCGATAATACCTTACATATTTGTTTGCTTGAGCCTTCCACCTGTCAACTATGCATAATTTCAAACATTTGAGATTGCAATCTTTGAATCTGCTTATATCACGTGATGATAGGACTTCTCAGAGTGCACTCTCTCTCTCTCTCTCTCTCGTATTTCTAAATAGTTGGTACTCACAAAACTTAAAAAAAAATAATGGTATTATATGTATTAATTGGTGTATTAATTAGTATATCAATATATATTATGATATTATTATTAACCTCACCCATTATACAAATTATAAATATTTAAAACCTTTAAAATTATACCACATCATCTATTAATAAACTAATTAATATATAAATTAATACATATAACATTATTAATGTAGAGATATATTTTCTGAGTACCAACACGTGGCAAGGTGACGCCGACGTGTCAGCCGAGGTGCCACGTGTCCTGGTCGTGATGCCGAGGTGATCTCGGCTAGGCCGAGGTTATCTCCGAAGATATCGGAATCCGAGATAAGTGGATGAGGGACAAGAGTCCTAGAATGAGGAGGGAACTCAACCTGGATATGGACAAGAGTCCTAGATTGGGAGAAGACTTCAGTTTGGGTAAAGATAAGACTCTTAGAGAGTTTATCTTAGTCCCACTGGGAGTCCCAGATTAGTAGTAATCCTGAGTTCATTGGAGTCAGGCTCTCATTGGGACTGGGATTGAGTTGGCTATAAATAAGAGGCACCCCCATGGGTCTAAGGTATGTTTTTATACTCAAGCTTGTGAGTTGAATACTTGATTTATCTTTGAGAGATATACTGACTTGATCGTCGGAGTGCCCCCGGGTGGAAGAACCACCGCCAGAGTCTTTTCTTTCTGTGCAGGATACAGGGAGCCATCCACTCTGCCTGTGTTCTACCGTTGAATCACTAAGGAGGGCAGTGTGATCGGAAATTCACTCACACAATTAATATATATATATATCTACTCTCTCATATTTCCAACACTTGGGTCTTGGTACTTACACACTCTTATATTTTCGAAAAACAAACAGCAAAGCAGTATACAAAACTCTTTGCCTGCCTCTCCCTTTCTCTCTCTCTCTCCCTCCTCAATCATCTCTCTATCGGCATCTCGTTAGTTCCCCCTTGATTTCTTTCTTCAATTTGTTAGTCAGTTTGAAGCATAAATGCAACAAGGTCGATCTTCAATTCTAGAAGGGGGTTTTAATCTTCCAGATATTTGAGGTATTTTTCTTAGAATTTTTATTTTGATCCTATTTTTTTTACCTTTTTGTTTGTTAGTAGTTTCATATTTTGATTCATTAGTTTAAAATCTTTTGAATGGATGATGGTTGATTTAGGATTTGTACATATTTCATGTTTTCATATTTTATTTAGGATTTTAAATTTTTTTATTTTATTTGTTTATGTTTTGATTTACGGTTTTCAACTTTTTTTTTAACAATTGATTTATATTAAAATAGGCCCAACATTTTACCTGTCAAACCCGCTTAACTCGACCGCAACCAATCCGACAAACCGAATAGATGCTCAGTCAATTTCGAAAGTCATATGGTTCGAAAGCAATTTCACTAATTGCAAACCCGACTATGTACGGTCGATTGACGGGTTGAGACTAAACCCGACCCGGACCAACCCGTGAATACCTAATAGCAAAGCATATGCATTCACCATATACACTACTAAAAATTGGAGCTTTTGCAACGGTCTTAAACATCCCAAAAAGTTCACATATCGTCACAAAAGGCTTTTTACGACGGAGTAGCGACGGAAAATAAAGGGTGGCAAAAGGGGGCGTGACAAAAAGTATTTGCGACAATTACAACCCGTCGCTTTCTTGTAGCAATAGCTAATCAATAGTTTTTGCGACAGTTTAACCTAACACAAAAAAAATAATAAAAAAAGCTCCACTTTTAGTGACAATGTTAGTTGTCGTCACCAAAACTTTATTAGCACCAGTATTTGACGTCGCAAAAAATATTATTAGCGACAATCTAAAACAACGCCAAAAAAGTAAAATTAAATTAATATCATTTCTGCAACAGCTTAAACCGTTGCTAAAAATTTGAACTAATATACATATGCGACAGGTTAACTCGTCGCTAATAAAATGTAAAGAAATGATAATTACATTAGCAACGGTTTATTATTGTCGCAATAAAATTATTTTCATAAAATCAATACACATTTTATTAATTCATTCCCCGTACAATTTATTAATATTTTCTAAAATAAAATACATCCACATCCACATTCACATTCACAAAATCATATCAAGAATAATATATATGTACCATGTAACAATTGTCAACCGAATATTCTTTACAAAAAAATATAAAACATCCTCCAACAATATCTTAACTCTACTGCAACCGATCCGACAAACCGAATAGATGCTCTACGATTTGAAAAGTCATATGGTTCAAAGCAATTTCACTAATTGCAAACCCGACTATGTTCGGTCGATTGACGGATTGAGACTAAACCCGACCCGTGAACACCCCTAATAGCAGTGCATATGCATTCACCATATACACTACTAAAAATTGGAGCTTTTGCAACGGTTTTAAACGTCCCAAAAGTTCACATATATCGTCATAAAAGGCTTTTTACGACGAGTAGCGACGAAAATAAAAAGGGTGGCAAAAGGCGTGACAAAAAGTATTTGCGACAATTACAACCCGTCACTTTCTTGTAGCGATAGCTAATCATGGTTTTTGCGATGGTTTAACCTAACACCAAAAAAAAAAAAAAAAAAAAAGAAGCTCCACTTTTAGTGACAATGTTAGTTGCCATCACCAAAACTTTATTAGCAACAGTATTTGACGTCACGAAAAATATTATTAGCGACAATCTAAAACGACGCCAAAAAAGTAAAATTAAATTAATATCATTTCTACAAAAGCTTAAACCGTTGATAAAAATTTAAACTAATATACATATGCGACAGGTTAACTCGTCGCTAATAAAATGTAAAGAAATGATAATTACATTAGCAGCGGTTTATTATTGTCGCAATAAAATTATTTTCATAAAATCAATACACATGTAGCGATAGCTAATCAATGGTTTTTGCGATGGTTTAACCTAACAAAAAAAAAAAAAAAAACGCTCCACTTTTAGTGACAATGTTAGTTGCCATCACCAAAACTTTATTAGCAACAGTATTTGACGTCACGAAAAATATTATTAGCGACAATCTAAAACGACGCCAAAAAAGTAAAATTAAATTAATATCATTTCTACAACAGCTTAAACCGTTGCTAAAAATTTAAACTAATATATACATATGCGACAGGTTAACTCGTCGCTAATAAAATGTAAAGAAATGATAATTACATTAGCAGCGGTTTATTATTGTCGCAATAAAATTATTTTCATAAAATCAATACACATTTATTTATTCATTCCCCGTTCAATTTATTAATATTTTCTAAAAAAAAATACTTCCACATCCACGTTTACATTCACAAAATCATATCAAGAATAATATATATGTATCATGTAACAATTGTCAACCGAATATTCTTTTCAAAAAAATATAAAACATCCTCCAACAATACTAATAATTTTGATATTCAATAACTCAAATTTTCTATCTAAAACAAAAAAGTATCGATAATACAAATAAAAAAAAACATATGTATTATATCTTGTTTTGATATCAATAGTAAGCTCAATATCGATATGCTAAGAT
Organism: Camellia lanceoleosa; assembly: GCA_025200525.1. Taxonomy (NCBI): domain Eukaryota; kingdom Viridiplantae; phylum Streptophyta; class Magnoliopsida; order Ericales; family Theaceae; genus Camellia; species Camellia lanceoleosa. The sequence goes on along the minus strand of CM045768.1, from coordinate 83,120,825 downwards.
ACCATCACGTACTCAACAGGTTGCATCTGCAAAAAAAAAAAAAAAAAAACATTTACAACATAGTTAATTTTAAGCTACGTAAAATATAAAACATTCTATATTTATTTCAACAAATAAATAAATAAATAAATAAGATTATAAACTCCAATATCGATATGCAAAGATATCATCACGCACTCAAAAGGGTTGCATCTACAAAAAAAAAACTAATCATTTACAATTAGAAAAGGGTTAACTGTGCTAATGTCTGATTCTAATGTAATTGGTTCTTGGAGAGCCTATTGGGGATCAGGGTTTGCATTAAACAAGATGGGTGACAAGTAGCAACCTAGCAGGGTTGAAAATGACTTGCTGTTTGATGCAGGTGCTATTTTGTCGGGGGTTTATTCTTACAAGACTTTGTGGAACACAAAAAAAAAAACATATTTTCAATGTTTCTATCTGACATTGATACCAACTTAACTTTTTTTCCCCTCTTCCAATGATAACTAGGCTATTGAAATGGAGATTTGAAGTATGAATAGTGAATAATTAAACATATCATCAGAGTTTTATGGACCAAATTAGCAAGCATTTCTAATTCATTATTAAAAAGAAAAGAATGATTGAATCAATTTTACAGATATATATGAATATACTATATATATATGAGTATCGAAATCAAAGAAATAGTGAAGAGAAATCGGAATGGAATGGGTACCTCGAAATGCTCGGATTTTCAGAAAGACAATCGAGCAATTGACTGGTTGTCCAGAGTGTGGCAATGATCAAAGAAAACTCCGACTCACCATTTGCTCTCATCAAAAACATATAGGAAAACAAATAAGCATAAAACTCAAAAAGAAAAAAAAGAGATTGTGTTAGATTGTTTGGTAATATAAATAAGAATAGTTTAAATAAGTTGATTATCTGAAATTTGAGAGGGTGCTCAAAAGACCAGCCAGAGTAATTTTCATTTGTAATAGCACACAAAATATATATGTATATACTTAAAAATGTTCTCACCTAGTTCCCAGACCATAGATTCTTTCAGGTGGTATAGTTACTCCTCCAAGCTCTCGTAGCAACGCAACAACAAAGCAGGGGAAAAACTTGTGTATGCTCTGGCTCGAGAAGGGGGGAAAAAAGCATAAGATATCGAAAACAAATCACTTGCAAAGAAAACAGAAAATAAGATGAACAAGTACTCAACACATAACTCAAGTATTTAAATTTGAAACTATAGTCTTAGGCTGCACAAATTGACTGACAACACCTACTTATGAACAGCATTATCTATAATCTTCAACCAAACAACTATCTCCTAATACATTTAATAAAATATATATACACAAGCAAGTCCGTGATGAATTATAGACACATAAGCTCTAATTGGATTACTCACCCATCAGATTAATAACCCAAACAGCCATCAGTAAAATACCTATGTACTTCAGTTAAGTTACTTCTGAGTAAACTCAACCAAAATATAATCCAATAACAAACATTAGAAAACCTGTATGCTATAGACTATTATTGATAAGTAAATGCCATCGTACCTATCAAATAACCAACAAACATGTAATTCAAGTTAAGCGTGTTCAGATAGTTTAAACAATGAGAGAGAAACCAAACTTTTCTAGGTCATCACTACCTTCACCCCAATGTGAGAAACAGTTATTTAGTACATCCAGGCGATTGAAAATTGAACAAAATCCTGCCTTAAGCAACATAGTTCTTGTTGTAGTATGTTATTACGACATATTTCAAACTTAGCAACTTCTTTTACATGTTTTACTTGCTTCTTTTTAAACTTCAGTTCTTTTCTCTGCATCTTCATTATAGCGGTACCAATCATGATTCCAAGAACACAGCAAATAACATCAGCAAACTAATAAGAATCACTGAATAATATGGAAAAAGAAAATAGAGTAACACTCTGAATAATCAAAACTTATTGAACTTCTAAATGTGAAGTAATCTTGCTACATCAATCACCAAATGGAATATGCAATGTCAACAGATACTTCTAAGAAGATGGCTCCTCAAATTATAAAGATCATTCCAAAACCAATGGTTGTCTTGCACAAAGTGCCACTACAAATGTAAATAACTTAAGTCACATGATTTAGCTACTTAAAATTCTCACTTAATTTATAGAGATGTCTTAATAATTGTAACACTCAAGAAAGTTCAATCAATAGGAAAAACTACTCATTGTACAGTCAGGTGTGTTATGAACTATAAAAAAAAATGAAAAAACTTTTTTCATCCATTCCCCATTAACACTTTATTAACTAAAATTCCAAATCACCACATTATTCCTACTTTTGAACGGTACATTCCAAGTGTTGAGGGTCAATGCTGTCAACAACAAAACAATAACTGGTCATTCATTGCTTATAAGTTACTGAGTAGAATTTCTCACATCTGTGGCGTAGGTGGAAAAGAAAGATTGGGAAACAAGTCAACATCAAAATCTTGCGTCTCCGATAACCAATTCCGCCTTACAAAAAGGGCATGTGAATGGGATAGAAATAAAATTAATTTAAGGGACTATGTCCACAAATATAATAAATTATGTACAATCCATTCCAATATAGAAGCACAAATAAGAACAAATATAGTAGCCTTTGCATGCAAATCTGGAAAAACAAACATAGGCACATATTAAATATACCAACTGCTAATGACAAGAGAAAGACATAAACACCAGCCCCAAAAAAAAAAAAAAAAGAAAAGAAAGATCCTTGAATAATTTATTAAAAAGAGAGGGATGAACATTTGGAAAAACCCTAGTTATTTATTTTTTTGGTTCAATTGAAATCCTTCAATCAAAATCCTAGTTTCAATAACAAGAGACAGGTGAGAGAGCTCTCAATATCATGGAAAAACCCCCAAATCAAAACCCTAATTTTTAACCCAATAGTAGATTTGAAATAAATAAAGTTAAAAGCCTCAAATCAAAGCATAGAAAATCCTAATTTTTGAATTAAAAACCCTAATATTTTAAGTTTGGAGGATGAACCTGTTGAATCTGTTGAATGAATACCAGCTTCTTGAATCTGAACTCAACCTCCTCGGCGGCAGCGGCGGACGAGCAGGGGATGGGGCAGCGAGGACAGCGACTCCTAAGCTCTTCGTCCTCTCTCTCTCTTCTGAAATACGTAACCAAGAGAATAGAGGCTTTTGTTTTATTATTATTATTTTGAATTATCTCACCAAAATGACGTCATTTTGGTAAGGTATTCATCTTCTTCAAGTGATCTCAACCCTTCGTTTTACATCCTTTTTTTTTTTTGCAAAAATAAAATTTTTTGCGATGGACTAACAAAGAGCGTCACAAAAAAAAAGACGACGGGTAACATACCGTCACGTATAATATTACTTTTTGCCACGATCTTGGATTTTCCGTCTCTAATAGTGGTATTTAGTCCGTGCCTTTTTTGCGACTATCAAATGTCGTCGCAAAAAAGATAATTTCGCAACAGTTTTTTTTACCATCGCAAAAGGTTACTTTTTGCGACGATTTTGAAACCGTCACAAAAAATTCCATATCAAAAGCCTCATTTTCTAGTAGTGATAGTTTCATTAAACACCATATATATCATTAAACTTGTCTCTACTAGGCTTTAGCTCACCCTATGTGAAAAGACATTTTAGGTGTTGATAGTATGCCTCCGCTAAGGGGATAGAAAAGGGATACCTTGAGAGGATGTTGGAGCTGATGAAGCTTAACACCCACTTTTGTTGTAACCAAGTATAATCTTGGAAACATGTAGCCAAAAAGGCATGAATTTGTAATAATTTAGATATTATTGCTTATCGATCACATGCTATAGATTCGGTCTTAAAATCAATGAATGTATTAATGCATGTGATATGATTTTGTAACATTAACAATGTTGTTATTATTATAGAATGCTTGGAATTTACATAAACTTCCGCCTATTGAATGCATGTAGTATATGTGTGGAATGTGGAATGTATAGTCAATTCTCTATGTTTTCGAAGTCACATAGCCACATTGTCACGTCCGCCAAATTACCTAGACAAAATTGCCTACCAAGGGGAAGGCTTAAGGAAGGGAGCCTAATGGAAGATTACAAAAGCTTCTAGAAGACTTGAAAGAATATGATAATGTTGTACATAATTCTAGAACGTACATAGATAGTTCCAAAGTAGGAAATATTCTTGTAATGTGGTAGAAGCCCCCATGAAGTTTCTACACACCCTAATTAATACGGGCCTTAGAATGTTTCTAGGAATACTAGATTGCCCTATAAAAGGAGTGAGAGCTCATTTGCCTCACATCCATCCAAAGTGTTAAGAGTTCTCTCTATAGTGAATATACAAGCATTCTCTCAACTAATTTATGTGTTATTATGCCTAGTCTCTCTCTCTCTCTCTCTGTTAGAGCATCTCCAGTAGTGTAGTTAAAAAAAGTGTGTTAAAATGTTTGTTATATGAAAAAATGTGTGAAAAATTAGCATCACCGATTATGTAGTGTGGCTATAGCTCGCAAAAAGAATGACCAAACTCCTGCTATTCTCTATTGCTATAAGACGTTTCCAAAAAAATGATTATAAGTTAGTTTTAATTTTAGTTTTTTTTTTTTTTTTCCCTAAACAGTCCACCTCATTTTTAATAAAGACACGAAATAGCCTTTACAATGGTGTGCTATAAGTGTTTTGAGATTGATGGTATCAAATATAGACTAATTCACAACGATTAGAATCGCCACCAACTTTTAATGGGGAAACTAGGAAACCTAACTTCATGTTAATTTAGGCAATTTGATACGTCTTTACTAAAAATCTTGGTTTGACAGTTTAGGTATGAAAGTAGGTCATTGATTGAGCACTCCTTTCGCTCAATCTAAAATATTAGTCTCGCCTAATATTTTTTTGAGAGACTCATTTCCGCATTTTATTTATAAACTGATTTTAATCACCTACCTATGCCCTTAGACTAACCTATCAACCATGTATATCACATTTTCTTTCCAAAAATCATTTTAGGGTTTCAAATAATGAAAAATTTCTGAGACTAATATTTTAGATTGAGCGAAAGAAGTGCTCAATCAATGACCTTCTACTTTCATACCTAAACTGCCAAACCAAGATTTTTAGTAAAGACATCAATACAAACTTGCTCAAACATGAAAATAATACAGATAATCAATTATAACAAATAAACCAAGAGAAAAGCATGCATTTCATGGAAAGTGATACAATCACACACAATAGACGGAAAAGAATGGAGGGAGACTTACTGAAATTCTGAGCACCAAAGCCATGAAAACTTAATTAATATTATGAACATATGACCCTAGATATGAAACTGATGCCAAGACTCACAATATACAACTCTAGAGACTTGGTAAGCACTATAGCATGATGAATATGCATTATAACATGATTTTATCCATACAAATCAATTAAAGAAAGTAAACGCAACAATTGACATGTAAAAATGGTGAGTTACCCGGCCTATATACATGATGTGCATGTTATGAATCTTAAAACAACTATACAAAATGCGAAAGAGTGCAAAAGTAGCAAAAGGAAAGGGAAATTCTATTTTCACACACCTACTTACCTCTTTATACACATCATTTCTCAGTTTATTAATTTAATTATAGATTATTGTTCTTATTCCACACTTCATATTCCAATTATACACTAACTTGTATCCTTATACACACACCACATAAATCCTCCTTCCATACACCTGTACCTATTTTCAATTCAAACCCTCCTTCACACACCTGATATTCAAACTTATGCTTCAAGAAAAACAAAACCCAGAAAATAGTGTGTACAATGAGATGATTATTTATTGTTTAGTATGAACATAATGAACCATGACATATAGATTGAACAATTTGTATTCATAAGAAAGCCCATTGGAGGGCTTCAAGTCCATATATGTGCCAAGACCAAGAGATGAAGCATGAAGCATTGGAGGATCCTAAGCAGGAAGCACTCTTAGTAGGAAAGTTAAAAGGAACACTTCGTAATATAGTTCCTTCTTTAATAGCATCCATCCATACTAAAAATGATGTTTTTAAGGAGTTTTCTGAGATAGTTTACACAAAAGCCAGCCAGTTCTTAAAAAGAAGTCCTAGGATAAATTTTTGAATAAACTTGTGTTGACAAAGGTTCTCGGTAATATTCAAGAGTTCTTAGAAGAAATCATCAAGTTTAACTCTCCAAAGAGCTTTACCAGTAAGTGCTAAATCGTCATTTTGATTTAAGATATAATTGTCATTAAAATAATATTTCATTAAGTGTGTAGACCGAGGTAAGTAGGTGTCTGGAAATAGAATTTTCCAAAAAGAAATGATAAACAACTCTATCATCATGAACATACGTGACTTCTATCTAACCATTATTAGATATGAAAATCATAATGAAAGTACATGCAAACAGTGGGTAAACAGAAGTTTAGCTATGGTTTGTCGAACAAATCAAAGGATGCAGCGTAAACTAGCAAAAGATGGTTTAAGGTTCTTGGTACCGCATGCCTTTACTTTTTGGCTACTCAGGAACACTTCTAGGTTAATAGAATTAGGGTTGGATGTTTGGAGTTGGTGTGGATAGATGAAGTTAGATTAATATAGTGTTTTTGCCTCAGTTATTCATCCCCATTAAAAGAGGAGGATGTACACACGGTGTGTCGCCTTGCCATAAACATAATGGAAAACAAAATCTTGCAAAACTTGATTGCAACTGCACATCGTTAATGCGACCACATGTTTTTTATTATCTGCGAACTGTGTTTGCAGCAGCAGGTGTTCACCTATGGTTTGACCATGGAATGTGGCCTCACCTTTTGATCAATGGGTCCCACTTTGCTTCTCGTTGTAGTTCAATTTCTAAGTGTTTTGTGTACCCTCACTATTTAATCAATTCGCAATTGACCTTTTAGAGAGAAACTTGATTTTGAATATTCTTATTGAAGAACAAGCAATTTGGAATTGATTAGCATGCAATCACACCCCCTTTTTACCTTTTTGAAAATATTTTGAAACACTATTTTTTGCCAAGGTCGAAAATATTTTTGAAAGTTCGCCTTAATCAGAGGACTCTCTCAATTAGCACCACCATCATTATTGTCTAGAAGTATTTAGTGTGTCGCTGAGGAGGATTAGAAAATATTTTGATAGTGTAAAGAGAAGAATTTGGTGGTGGGTAGGTAGATGAAAATGAGAGTAGTATGATAGTTTCATTTTAATATTAGAGGGTATTTGGCAAGGTATTGGAGAATTTGTACTTACTAGAATGTGAGGAAAATTCATGGCTGTGTTTGGAATGATTTCCAAACTATGATTCTACCCCCACATTCCAATATGATGTTTGGATAGTATTCTCAAATCACATTTCCATAACATTTAGAAAACTCTGCAGAAAACTGTGTGGGGCGATTTTCAAAATTTTTTTTTTCAAATTTGGCCTAACTGGTCGTCCCACAGAATGTCCTACCGGATGTCCCACCAGCCGGTTGACCGAAGCAGTGGAATTTTTTTTTTTTTTTTTTTTTTTTTTTGCAATTGACATGTTAATTTTTATATATTCGAAAAAAATATTTTCCAAATTTTTAAAAAAAATTTATGCATTTTAATAAAATTTTGAGTTGTATGTTTGGTTATAAGTTGTAAGTTTTCATATCAAATATCTTGTCACATCAAAAATTCCCCACTCAATTCAAAACTTTCACCAAACAAATTTTCCACATTCAAATCATAATTCCAAAACTCACAAACTCAAAATACAACTCCTACTCTCAAATCATAGCTAGAAAGCTCTACCAAATGCAGCCCATATTTTTGACAAACCTCAAGGGTGTACTTGTAATTTATTCAATTACTATCTGGATCACATCTAGGAAAATAGAAGTGTGTAGCATGATTGGGAACAAAATTAATTTCTAAGTACAGTTTTGGTTCTTCATTTAAAATTGGATAAAAAGTTAAATTTAAGCGAAATGAATGGATTTAGTATCTGTATTAGATTTGTATTTTTCTTGATTGATTATGAATTTTGGGCTCTTGGTGACATTTTGACATAATAACTTCGCCTATATATTTCCTTGTAAATTTAAAGATTTATGTCAAGTTTGCTTTAAATTGAATTTGAGTTAGTTTACTAAAATATGATATATTAGTAAGAATAGGTACTTTGGCAAAAACTTGAAATGTAAAACATTTTCAAAAAGATTGGATTAAGGTTGTGTGACTTGAGGCATCGTAATGGGAATGAAAGGGTTAACGGAAATCCAAGTGAGGTATGTTTCATAGTAAAAGGTGCCTAGTGTGGATTTTGCAAAGGAAAAAAGACGGAGATGTTTGTTATTGTGGAATTTTCAAATTGTTTAAACTTATTAATTCTATGTACTATATTAAGTTGAATATATAATATAGAATGTAAGCCTATAAACCTGTGATAGCTCGTGTAGTTAGTCATTATAGATAAACAACATTATGATATTTTGAGTATTCTGTAAAATATATAATATATTTTACCTCTACTAATGATGCGCAAGTAGGAGGGTAGACAAATGCTTAACCAATGTTTGTTTTGTTTTAGGCTATACCTATGTTACCTGTTTTATTTTTTGGGTAAAAAATCATTTAGGAGGAAGGCCAAGATGATTACTTCTTGGCTTTCGAGAAGCTAGGGATGAGTTTGGACGATTTTGTCAATGAACACAAAATTATTTTGTAATAATAGATGTTGATTTCTAGTCTATATCAAAATATTCTTATGTAAGTGGCATAATTTTACGTCATGAATAAATTAATTGTTATTTCATTTCTTTAATGATTTTTTAGCATTTTCTTTTAAATGTCTTGATTTAATCGATTATGTCGATCTAAAGATAGTGGAAGTAAAACCCATATTGACTTAAAAATATTTTTGTCTTGCATAATAGCTATAGCAATGACATGATAAATACGCATCTTACCATAGTAGATTTTGATTTTAGAGGTAAAATATACATATATATTTAAACCCTAAATAAATTGACAATTATTTGTAAGATTATTTTTTAAGCTGAAACTTGATTGTGAACCTACAGCGTGGATTGTGTTATGTTGGCAACTCTAGTTGAGAAAATTAATGAGGCTTGTGACTATGAACTATATGAAAGTCGAAATGCACACATTTTGTCTAAAGATGGCTTACAAGAAGTAAGCAATTTACTCTCAAATACTCGATTTTATTTTTTTGTGGTTATTTATGTTAATACTTGCAAAAGTATTTTCTTTGTAGTTTTCTCACCGAGTTATATAAACAACCTCTCTTGTTTACATTGAATGAGAGGAGAGATCATTCACATGCGACCTTTGGAAATGCGTGCAGACCTTAATGCCTTCGATTTACAATGACATTCAAATTTGTACTGAATATCCACTAAGGCGTGAAGAGGAATATCTAAGGCACAATAAGTTATTGAAATTGAAGAAAGAGATTGAAGCTACATATAAGACGAAAAAGGGCATGCATCAAAAGGTAGGGGATGTCAGACGAAACAAAATAGAAGGATAATGCGACAAGAGATTGCTTGTCTTATACGGAAGAGCTATGCACACATTGATGAGATGAAACGTCTTCAAGGCCCACTAAAACAAATTTGAATATTCATTTAATGACTTAATATTTATCTATTTTTTAAAATATTTTTAATTGTGCAAGATCTTGAATGCGAGGAACCGTTACAAATTCTGTTTGACTATACTTTCCCATGCCACATAGGGGAACTAAGGATTCAAGCTATTACAATGGAAAGTACTTTCCATAAAATCGTAGTCACGCTTGACTAGGCTCTTTCAACAAAAATGACATCGAGCATTAATAATGTATGAGGTAATAATGTATGAGGTGATCTTATAGTGGCTTTTGAAAGATTATCAAGATGTGTGAGATGATCTTATAGCGTCAACACATTTCATCTGATGCTCCTTCAAAAGCCACTATAAGATTACCTCACGCATTGACGCTCTGGGATATCATTTTTGTTGAATCAACCTAGTCGGGCACGGCAACAATACTTAGCATGGGAAAGTATAGTCAAACAAAATTTGTACTTGTTCCTCACATTCAAGATCTTGCACAATTAAAAATATTTAAAGAAATAAATAAATATCAAGTCATTAACTGAATATTCAAATTTGTTTTATCGGGTCCTGAAGACGTTGCTTCACCTCATCAAAATGTGCATAGCTCTTCTTTATAAGACAAGCAATCTCTTATTGCATTATCCTTCTATTTTATTTCGTTTGATGCATGCTCTTTTTCGTCTTATATGCATTTTTAACAACTTCAATCCCTTTCTTCAATTTCAATAACTTATTGTACCTTCAATATTCCTCTTCCCACATTAATAGATATTCAGTAAAAATTTGAACATTATTATAAATCGGAAGCATTCCTCTCATCCAATGTCCACAAGAGAAACTATTGATATAACTCAGCAAGAAAATTACAAAAAAAAATACTTTTGCAAGTATTAACATAAATAATTGCACAAAAAAAAATACAATTATTTGATAATAAATTGCTTATTTCTTTAAGCCGTCTTCAGACAAAATATGTGCATTTCTAGACTTCCATATAGTTCACTCACAAGCCCCATTAATTTTCTCAACTAGAGTTGCCAACACAACACAATCCACGTTGTAGGTTCACAATCAAGTTTCAGTTAAAAAATATTCTTACATATAACCGCCAATTTATTTGTGGTTTAAATATATATATTTTATCTCTAAAATCAAAATCTACTACGGTAAGATGCAGATGATCATTGTCATTGCCATAGCTATTGCGTACGACAAATATTTTTCATTGTCTTTCGATGCTGACATAATCCGATTAAATCATTACATTTAAAAGAAAATGCAAAAAAATGATTAAAGAAACGAAATAACAACTTAATTTATTCAAGACATAAAATTATACCACTAACATAAGAATATTTTGATAAAGACTAAAAATCAATTGTCTATTATTAAAAAATAATTTTGTGTTCATTGACAAAATCGTCCAAACTCGTCTCTAGCTTCTCGAAAGCCAATAGGTAATCATCTTAGGCATCAACCTAAAATGATTTAACATAGGTATGGCCTAAAATAAAATAAAAATTGGTTAAGCATTTGCCTATCATCCTCCTACTTGCAAATCATTAACAGAGGTAATTATATATTTTACAGAGTACTCAAAATGTCATAATGTTGTTTACCTACAATGACTGACTACTCGAGCCATCACAGGTTTACAGGTTTACATCATATATTATATATTCAACTAGATATTGTACATAGAATTAATAAGTTTAAACAATTTGAAACTTCCGCGATAACAAATCTTTTTCCCTTTTCAAAATCCACACTGGGCACCTACCTTTTACTATCAAACATATCTCTCTTGGATTTCCGTTAACCTTCTCATTTCCATTACGATACCTTAAGTCACATAACCTTAATCCAACCTTTTTGAAAATGTTTCATATTTCCAATTTTGCCTAAAGTACCAATTCTTACTATTTCCATGACAATAACACTAACATATCATATTTTAGTAAACTAACTCAAATTCAATCGATTTTTTTCTTACTATTTCCATGATAACACTAACATATCATATTTTAGTAAACTAACTCAAATTCAATCAGCAAGCCAACTTGACATAAATCTCACAAATTTACAAGGAAATATAAGGTATGAGTTACTATGTCAAAATGTCACCAAGAAGCTAATATCCCCCAAATTCATAATCAATCAAGAAAAATACAAATCCAATACAAATACTTAAAAATCATTCACTACGCTTAAACTCAACTTTTTAGCCAATTTTAAATCAAGAACCAACATTGTACTTACAAATTAATCTTGTTCCCAACCAAGGTACAAACTTCTATCTTTTACAAATGCTCCTAGTTTTCCTAGATGTGATCCAAATAATAATTGATAAATTACAAATACACACTCAAGGTTTGTCAAAAATACGAATTCTCCTCACCTTCTAGCAAGTACAAATACCCAAAAACCCTCTAATACTAAACTGAAATTATCCTACTACTGTCATTTTCATCCACCCACCACCAAACTCCTCTCTTTACATTATCAAAATACTCTTTAATCCTACTCGGCGACACACTAAATGCTTGTAGACAATAATGACTATAGTGCTAATCAAGAGTGGGAGAGGGTGCGACATTGTTACATTTCCAATGCAATGGCGTTCTTGGACTACAAACAAGTTTGCTGGATTAGCATTCCTCTAATTAAACTTTCAAAAATATTTTCGACCTTGGCCAAAACAATGTTCTCAAAATACTTTCAAAAAGGTAAAAGAGGTGTGTGATCACATGGTAACCAATTCCAAATTGTCCGTTCTTCAATAAGGATATCCAAAATCAAGTTTTTCTCTAAAGAGTCAATTGGAAATTGATTAAATACATGGGGGGTACACAAAATACTCAGAAATTGAACTTCAATGCGAAAGAAAAATGGGATAAAGTGAGGCCCATTGATCAAAAGGTGCGGCCACATTTGCGGATTAGAAAAAACATGTGGTCACATTCACGATGTGTGGCAGCAAGTTTTGACTTGAATGTATGTCGATCAAGTTTTGCAAAATTTTGTCTATAATTCTGTTTATGGCAAGGCAGCATACCGTGCAGCTATGTATATACAACATTAGGATTTTGACCTAATATGTACAAGCTTTTCCCTTAAGCCTCCTAGGCCTATATATACCCCTCCTCTTTTAACAAGATGAATAACGGGTCAAAAACACCATACTAATCTAATTTCATCTATACACACCAATTCCAAACATCCAACCCTAATTCTAGCAACCTAAAGGTGTTCTTGAGCTGCCAAAAGGTAAAGGCATGTGGCACTAAGAACCTTAAGCGTAGGGGAGCATTCTAAACTCATCTCTTGCTAATTTACGTTGCATCCTTCGCTTTGTTCAACAAACCATAACTAAACTTCATTTACCCACTATTTCTATGTATTTTCATCATGATTATCATATCGATAATGATTAGATAGAAGTCATGCATGATTCATGATGATAGAGTAGTTGTTTATCATTTCTTTTAAGCTATTTTTGCACTCTTTTGCATTTTGTATAATTGTTTTAAAATTCATAACATGCACCTCATGTATCTGAGCCAAGTAACCCACCATTTTTACATATGGGTTATTGCGTTTAAATGATTTGTATGGATAAAATCATGTTATAATACAAATTCATCATGCTATAGTGTCTCTAGAGTCTAGAGTCGTATATTGTGAGCTTTTGCACTAGTTTCATATCTAGGGTCATATGTCCATAATACTAATCATGGTTTGGTTTCTTTTCGTGATTGCATCACTTCAAGTGAATCATGCTTTTCTCTTGCTCTATTTGTTATACTTGCTTATCTGTGTTATTTGCACATTTGAGAAAGTTTGTATAGCCTAGGTTAAAGGGCCTGTTTGGTAGAGCTGTGGGAAAGTGCTTATAGCTTATGCCTAAACAGCTTATAGCTTATAACTATGAACATAAGCTGATTTCTGACTTATAAATTAAACATCTCCTGCTCCACTCAAAGAATAAGATGATTTTTGACTTCCAAAAAACTATAAGCTATAAACCAAACACATCAAAATAACTTAAATTAAGCTGAAAACTAAAATAAGCAGCTTTTAAGCTGCACCAAACAGGGCTAAAGTGTTTCCATCTCGTTGTTAGAAAAAAATTATTATTAGAAACTTTGTTTTGGTAGGTTTCCATTTTCAGAAACTTTTCATTTTTTGAAACCTTCCTAAAACGATTTTTGGAAAGAAAAAGGCATATACATGGTTGATAGATTAGTCTAAGGGCATAGGTGATTAAAATAAATTTATAAATTAAATACGAAAAAAATTAGTAGAGACCAATATTTTTCATTGAGCGTAAGGAGTGCTCAATCAATGACCATCCCCTTTCATACCTAAACTATCAGACCAAGATTTTTAGTAAAGAGTATCAATTGCCTAAATTAACATGAAATTAGGGTTTCCTAGTTTCCCCTATAAAAGGCAGGTGGTTACTCCAATCTTTGTAAATCAATCTATGTTTGCCAATTATCCCTTTATGACCTCTGAAAATGAGATGGAATCAACAGGAGAAAATATTGCTATTTTTAAACCTCAACGATTCACACTCGATTTAAAATAATAAAACAAAAAAGCTAGAAAATCAAATTCGATGAGCGGGATCTGCGCGCCTGTGAAAATGTGGTGCCCACGCTACATCATACACTCTATTAGTTTAACTTTACGGTTGATTAGTGGAGGAGCTATTTGTTATGTGATTGAAAACCTCAAGGGGTTGGATGTAATTTCTTAAACGTGAAGGGAAAAATTGTATTTTAATAAACCTTAAGGGGTGTATTTGTAATTTACCTAATATAATTTTAATTCCCAATCTTGATTTTATTAGATAAGGTTCAAAAAATTTTAAATTGGTGATTAAAGCTCATACTCTTATAACATGACATGCACTTTAACCATAAAATTCCCTTTTTTGTCAAGAGATGTCTAAACTCATCATATGCTTCGAGTTTCACATTTCCAAGTTTCTTACACTACTTCAAAATCACAAAACAATTAAAATCAAGCCAAAGCTTAAACCTAAGCCACAAGATTCATATTCTTTTCGAAGACTCATATCGTATCCGTGCTTCCTAGCATCTAATCATAATTTAATCCCAATAAATATTCACGATTCCAATCATTCAAGCAATTATTTATTACAATAAGATTTTTTGTAAATAGAAACTTAGAACATGCTTTCATAATTAAAATCCCCCAACATAAGTTCACAATAGAAATCCCTCCAACACACTTTCTTAATTAAAAAAATTTCTCAATATGCTCTTGGAAATTCAAACCATACTCTTGAGACTATAAACATCCAAAACATGTTTTCTACTATATTGGATCAAGAGTTAGAAATCCTACCTTAAAATCACAAGCAAAGAGAGTGAAATCAACCAACAAGCATGCAAAACCAAGAGGAAAAAATGAATTGCGAAATGATGTGTACTAGCAAAAACTATATGATATGCAGATAGAAACTCCCCGCAAGAAGTATAAGTTGTTTAGAAAGAGAGAACCTCAAAAATCAGAGATAGACGGGGAAAAGTGTACTACCGATTTCTTTTCAAACTTCGAGTAATTGCGCTGCACTTTCTTTTGATTTAAATCGTCGGAGTTGAAATGCATTTCCTCTACCTTCAATAAAATAAAAATTGTTTTACATTGTTCAGACTCAATGAGGTCTTCCGTCTAACACCTACCTCAGAAGGATGCCTTAAAAAAAATAAAATAAAATAAAAATAAGAAATTCATTGTATAACATTCTCAAGAAAAAATATATACATGAAACTCACCATCTTATTCTTCTTGTCATACGCCACGGACTTCAAAAAGAAACCAGCAAACCTAAATACCGAGTAAAAATAAAAGGCGAAACAATTAGGGTAAAGAGAGCAACAAAATTAATTGCAACCAATCCACACTCTCACTTCTCACTGTTGATTTTTTAGGGTTGATTTGAGAATAGGTTATTTTAGTAAAAAATCAACAGTGAGAAGTGAGAGTACGGATTGATTGCAATTAATTTTGCTGCTTTCTTTACCCTAATTGTTTCGCCTTTTATTTTTACTCGGTATTTAGGTTTGCTGGTTTCTTTTTGAAGTCCATGGCGTATGACAAGAAGAATAAGATGAGTTTCATGTATATATATTTTCTTGAGAATGTTATACAATGAATTCTTATTCTTCTTCCTTTTTTTTTAAGGCATCATCTCGATAATCTGTGAATGAAGGATATAAAGATTGAAAAATTGGGATTCTGAGATGGTGGGGATACATTTGTAAAAAATATTATTTTTACAATTCTTAGTAATGTAGTATGCATAAAAATAAAACCTAAAGCAAAAGACAACTTGATAAAACAGAAAGATTCCTATAAAGCTAAGAGTCTTCAAGGTCAATAGCTTTAACTTGTTCCAGTTATTGAAACTAAACTTCCCGTACTCGAACTCATTTTCTAAAATTTATAAATTTGGTTAAGAAATAAAACAAAACATTAATGTAGTTATTTTTTGACATGAACATCAAAAAAATTCAGCAATTCAAAGGGGTCAGAGACAGACAGAGAGAGCGAGTGAGATTGAGCAAGAGGGACAGAGAGAGAGAGAGAGAGAGAGAGAGAGATCGCTGGGAGAGAGAGGGAGCGGAAGCAAGAGAAGGAAAGAGAGAGAGAGAGAGTGAGATCGAGCAAGAGAGATAGAGAGAGTAAGATTGAGCGAGAGGGAGAAGGAGAGGGAGAGGACAAACCTTGATGGACTCCTCCTCCTTGCTGCTGTTCGCGAGCCTTGAGCTTGGGCTTGGTTGATTTTTTTTTGTTTTATTTTAGATTAATTTTGTTATTTTACATTTTGACCCCATTATAAGTTTTTAAAATTATTTTTTTGCCCCGCCGCATCCCAAAAGTATCCCAAGCATATCCTCGCATACCCCAAACGTATCCAAAATTCAAATTTTTTTTAAAGAAATTGGGATACTTCTTTGCCGTATCTGATACGTATCCTGCCATATTGGATGCGTATCCGTATCCGACACGCGTACGGGGGCCATTTCAAAGCATCCGTAATTCATAGATTAGGTGCCATGTTAGGCGAATTTCTTCAATCACTATAAAAAAGGGAAATTTTATTATCATGATGGTGAATTCTAAACAAGTTTGGGGTTTATTTTATAAGTTCATTAGAATCGGACCTTTGGAGTCGTATTCTAGGTAAGTGACGTCATTGAGAGTGAGTTATAGCCTCAATACGGCGTCGTTTTATATGTAATTATTCTCTCAACTCTACGCACTTAACATATATATAATAATATGAATTATACATTCCGAATTCATAAACGAATTGTGTGTTTGACAATTCGAAGAGGCCGCTGTGCTAAAACCATTCTAAAATCATAATGTCAGGAGAGATCAACCCAGTCGGACTTACGGATGCTCTTCATGAGAATGAAGAAGGTGAATTGGAAACCGACATCATAGACGCGACATTGAACATACCGGTGTCGAACATATCCATAACCAATCCCAAAATAGGCGACGCAATGTGACAGAAGCTAACATTCAAGTCAATGATAATTGACAAATGCAAACTAAGTTACAGACCAGTGTCCATTTCATTCAACCGATCGTGTGGAAGTTGAAATACGGGACACGACTATATGAGACGATCAATTACAGGCCGTTTTACCTTCCCAGTTACATGCCCGATGGACATCACATATTTTGAAAACGCGTATGCTACCGTAGACAAGAAAGGATGCCCATGGACAACGTCGTACAAATTGCTGAAAACCAATATCAACGACGATGTGAGATGGGGGCTACAGACCACAGTTGCCTTGCTCATGCAACACGCAAGTGCAACGCCTTGGGCGTGCAATGTCCCTTGGTGTATAAGAGCATACAAGCATGAACGAGTATGTTGTGGTCACACAAGCAACCCTCAGTATAGTGTGGGGTAAAGGAGGGCCCCGTGACTATTCAAGAAGTGCACAACAAAGACCTTAAATGCAATGGAAGCTTGTCTCAAAGGTTGGGGGCCTGTGCTAGCACATAGTTAGGCAACCTCAAGTAGCTTAATTGTGGGCAACACTTCTGATTGGCTTGGCATTTAAAGTGCGAGATTTCTTTCAAAGGAATTGTTCTTGCTAGATAAGTTTGGACCTACATATGTCAAGATGTGTGAAAGACTCGACACTCATATGTTTGAAAGAGTTAGGTGGGCTTAGACTAGGTGGAGTTCAAGCACCTCATGAGCAAAAAATTATTCTGCTACGTAGCTAAAAGAGTCAGACTGTGACACTAAAGAAGACGTAGGTGTGAAATAATAAAATGTGAGGGAACCGAACGTGTATGGCAGTTGAGACATGCAGGTGTAGTTTTTTTTTTTTTTTTTTTTTTTTTTTTTAATATATATAACTTACAAGTGGCAAAAGCTTCAAGAGACTATAAATTGGGTTCACTTAATAGATAGTATAGATAAATTAGGACATAACAGAAGTCTTGATATCAAACACAAAGTCCAGTCTTAAATGTAAAAAAGCAACAAAAGTTCCATCACAAAGCATCTTCACAACAGCATCACAAAGCATCACCAATTAGGAAGCACCGGTGCAGGTCAAAGTGCGATCACGGTCTGCAGTGCGGGTGCCGATCTGACAAAACTTAAAAAAGGGTATGATACGGGTACAGCTGCGCTACGCCGATGTATTTTTTTATTATTATTTATAATTATGGTTAAAAGATCCAACCTACAAATTAAGATTAAATATCAAAACAAAACTAAAAAGAGAACTACAAAACTAAAAGACAAATATTAATATATTTCAATTCAACAATGCCAACAACAAAGGAAAAACAATGCCAATTCAATCTCTCACTTTGACATGTTATGCCCTGTGAATCTGTAACCATAATTTATTTTTAAAATCGTTCTTTTTGCTCATCAAATATTTAAATAACAATTTGGACAGATCTAATATATTGCATATATTGAATAAAATATATATTCCAGTAACAAGTATCATCATATTGCATATATATATGACATATATCAGAAAAAAAAAAATTCAGGACAGATCTTAGTTCAAGAAATCTGGACAGATTTCAGAAAAAAATTGGACAGATCTAATATATTGCATACATTGAATAAAATATATATCAAGTAGCAAGTATCATATTGCATATATATATGACATATCAGAAAAAATAAATAAATAAAAAAGTCAAGACAGATCTTAGTTCAAGAAAAGTGGACAGATCTTAGTTCAAGAAATCTGGACAGATCTTAGTTCAAAAATCTGGACATATATCAGAAAGAAAGAAAGAAAGAAAGAAAGAAAAAAAAAAAGAGAGTTCAAGAAAAATGAAGAAGAAGGAGGAGGAGGCGGGGGAGGATCAAAGAAAAAGAAATCAAAAAGAAGAGAAGAATCAATCGTTTGCTGCGAAGAAACAGCACAAAATCTGGACCCAAAAAAATGAAAGAAAGAGGATGAAGAATCGAAGAAGAAGAGGGGGAAGAATCGAAGATGAACTTACCTCTTCAATCGCACCTTCGAAGGAGAGAATCAATCAGCAGCACCTTCGAAATGTTCGTCAGACTCTCTTGGGAGTATTTCTGGAAGGAGATGATCGAATAGACATTGAACCCTATCACCTTCGAAGTACTTCAGTCTTGGTGTATTTCGGAAGGAGACACTGGAAGCTTGGAAGGAGATGAGATTATCGTAGCAATTAAAAAATTCAAAAACTCCATGAATAAAAAAAGTACGTCGCTAAAAAAATCAAGAACACAGATGAAATAAACAAATAATTTATAGACCTCCAACAAAAGGTTGTTTTCTACCTTTCCCAAATAAGGATAAAACAACCAAGAAACCTTTCTGGTGGCTAGGCCACTCCCTTCAAGCTCCAATGTTTGCCTAACATTGCTTTTTCCAAAATGGGTCTCATATGGTTCAAGTGTCAACACCTAAAAAAGTGACAGCAAAAGAGGGAGGGAGTTAAGATCAAATTCTCATACAGGCAAGTACATTCAGCATTCTACAATGAGCAAATACCTTTCTGCTGTCTTCTTTTTCTGAACTGCTTTTAACATAATAATCTGCCAGCATTCGTTTAGACACAATTAGAGCAGCTTCCCTGTTTAAGAATGAGTAATCAAATACAGGTGAACAAGAATGAGACTTGATAATCTAAAAAGAAAAAAAGGCATAGTGGTGCTTACAAAAAGATGCACCATAATTATAATTTATAAACAAGAGTCTAGGTGCATCTACATTACTAAGAAGTAAGGACTCTCAAAAAATTCAATTCCCTTGGTCTGAATTATGATGGACCCATTTTGTTGGTTTGAAGCTATATATGTACATTCCTTTATCGACAAAACATATAGTTATACCAACACATCCATGAACAAGGAAGGAAGAAATTAAAATTCCAAGGTATTAGTTCAGTAGGTAGTTGTTTAACTAAGAACTACTAAAGCACGAATGACAAAGCATATATAGGAAACCAGTTGGGTAAAAAAAATTGGGATAACTGGGAACATAAACAAATATTGTTTTAAGACATAAAACAACAATGTAGGGACTACAAAGACGCACCATCCAACTTAATTTCCCATAACTTGCATAGACCACACTACGCTTATCAATTGAAAATATTGATATAAAATACATTAAAACTAGAAAAGATGTACAATTAATTGTTGCTAAAGATAAGGTAGTAACAATTACAAGAATTGGAGGCAGAACATAATCATGTTAATTAAACTTGTAATGGGAGAAATTATAATTAATGTGATTAGCACCTATGAATCCCAAATAGGATTGGAGGAACAAATTAAATACACAATTTTGGGATTAACTGGATGAGTTAATGCAGCAAATATCTATTTTATTTTATAGGAAATAAAAATAATTATGTGGATATTTTGACAGTTATGTAGAAAAAGATAAGCAAGGAACAAGAGAATACATAGTGGATATGATTTTGGGAACCGAAAACAGGGCCACAGACTTACATTTCTCAGTAACATTTGATCTTATATAGTAAACAATACCTTCATTAAAAAGAGAAGAGGAGAGAGAGAGAGAGAGAGAGAGATTTCAATAACTTTCAAAAATGTGTTAAATAAGAGTCAAATAGATTATTTTCTGGTAAGAAAAACATATTACTTAATATGTAAAATTAAAAGTTTATTCCCGAAAGAGAGTTCAACATCACAAGATAGGCATACATAAAGGAAAACTCTATCCATACATAGCAGTAATATGATCGTCGTAAATAGAAATGTTAGAGGAAGGAGAAGAGCTAAATTGACATGGACTGTGATAGTAAGAAATTATATGAATTATTTAATTAATTGAACATATAACTCTTGACAGAGCAAAATGGCTAAAAGAATCATGTGGCCAACCCTATTTGATGAGGACAGAAGCCCTATGTTGGTTTGGTTTGGTTCAATTATCCATAGTAGGTGCATCAAGTCAAATTGACTCTCATACTGTTAGTAAATTTATATTTTGACACAATAAATTGAGTGAGGCCTTCATAGACCGAAAACCTCTCAGCCATTGAATGAATTATGAACCACCAAAAAACTAGTCAAATGAAGCATCTCTCGCTATGACAGCCAACAAACCATCCTACTACCAAACTCCTAAGGATTCACTGTAAAGAAACAAACCCAAAAAAAAAAATTATAGATTGCGCCACGTAATGTGAAAGAAAATAAACCTTTTCCACCAAATAAAGATTGACAAAAATGGGGAAGAGGAGTAGGAGCAAGAGGAAAAAATAAAATGTACACCAACCATTGAATGGAGGGAGAAATGAAAACTGGATTTCAATCTAAAATCAATGTTAGTTACAATTTTAACAATTATCATTAATAATTACTATTAGTAAATACTACTCCCTCTGTCCCATTTTGTTAGTCCATAATTCCATTTTTGGACGTCCCAACCACAATGCGCATGTCCACTTTTGAAAAGTCAATGCACAAAAGTTTTATGTGGCCAAAGAATATATTTAAAGTAAGAAATAAAGGGGCAACGATGGGAATCAACACCTTTCAATTTGAATTTGAGCATATCAATTGCTTTTGTTTGGGACAAGGGGAGCATATCTATTCCAATATATAAAGTGAATGCTGCTATTGGTGTTGACACTTTTTGTCTCATATTTTGGATTTTTCCAAAACACCCCTATATTTGGAGTTATATTGGGAGTTTTTGTAAGAATTATGCAAAAAAGAGGATGAGCCTCGAACCCATAACCTTGGGTTTAATAATGAAAGTCCTTCCCACTTGAGCAACATACATTGTGGATGTTTGGGAAGTGGGTTTTTTTGTAAATTTTTTTAGTTGTAGCATATTATTGGAAAAAAAAAATTTTGTGTTTGGAAAGATAGTTGGGTTTTTTTTTGTAGTTGGATGTGATGTTTGTAAGAGAAAAAGTGAAATGATTATGCGATTTGATGTGATATTTTGTTTGGATTTGTTTTTTTTTTTGTTTTGTAAAACATTTGTCTTGTAGTAAAAAAAAAAAAAAACTCAAAAACCAAGTTCCCAAACACCGCCATTATATGTGTTTTTTTTTTTTTTTTTCTTTTTGATTTGCACATGCAACTGCTTGTAGTTAACAATTTATGATAGCATAAAAGATGTATTATATCAAATTTATCATTATCCAAAAGGTAGAATTAACAACCTCAACACAAATCAACCATGAACAAATTTATTGAGTAAAAGTAAAGGCAACTGAAACTTGTATGTGACAAACAAGAAGAGTAACTACTACTAAAACTCACCATCCATCCCAAACAAAATTGATCTCCTTGGTTTCATACCGAAAGCCGTCATCGTCGCTATAAGGACCGTAATGAAGTCCCACAATTTCAAATTCAGTCGAATCCGAGTCAATGTTACTAATTCAGCCCGCAAAGCATAATAATAAGCATGAATTGCTATGGAAAAATTAAACAAGCCAATAAATAAAAAAACATAATGATATGAAGAGAAGTGCAAATAAAGCTTACTCTGAGTTGCAAAAATCACCCCCCAAGTTCTCACTTTCGAGTGTGCTTTTGTCAGGAGCAAGTGTATTGCTCTCACCTTCGCTACCAGAAACAAGAGAAGAACTACTATTAATCAAGGTGTTTTCCTCCATCACTGCCTTGTATTTCAATCTTCGATTGGATTGGACCTCTTTTATCTCTCCCTCCTCGTGATATTCCTCGTCTCTGAGACACCACCACACAGCCAAACCATTACATCGTGACAAAACAATTAAAATCAAAAAAACTGATTGTATTCCATCAAATAACAAAAATAATATGTATTAATTAATGTATTAATTGATTATGTGATATAATTGAAAAGGTTTTTTATATTTGTAATATCATTAATGTGTGAGATAAATAATAATGTTATAATTGATATATTAATTATACATTAATTGGTACATCTACCCCAATCAAATAACAAAACAATCAATCAAAACATAACAATAAATAACATTCAGAATCATGTGAGAAAGAAAACTTGGCATCGCAAACATCAGTATTCTGACCTAACGAACTAAACTGTGCTACACCAACCCTGGTGAGGAGACACCCTCTAAGGTTCGCCTTTTTTTTTTTTTTTTTTGGAACGCCACAACAGATAGAGCTTACACTAATCAAAGGAAAAATGAGAAAATAAGCACACAGGTAAAGCTAAAATAGCATCAAAGACATGATCAAATACGATCCTAACCCGTACTGCAACGCAGAAGCGAACAACACTAGGGCTAGTCAGAGATACCACAAAAGCATACACCCCAGAGAGGGTAAGCTACCAATGAACACAGTCATGGAGTCCAAGTATCACAAACAAACTGAAAAAACAAACTGACTGAAAAAATAAAAGAAAATAAAACTCAAACAAACGAAACCGAAGCCGTCGATCTGGAGGGAGGAAGCTATCAGATCTAGTGGAGGATGGCAGCGGCGTGGAGACGGTGGCTTCAGCAGCGAGAGAAGGAGAATGGTGGTATAGATCTGGAGGAGATAGGGAGTTAGTAGATCTGGTGGAGGAACGACAGCGAGAAATGGCGAAGGGTTGTAGAACCGGCGGCGAGAAACGGCAGATCGTGCTCCGGCATGAAGGGAGATGAGGGGGAAACTCAAAAAAACCACCCGAAGGGGAAAGAAACACCTCAAAAAGAGGGAGAGATTGGGAAGACAGAGCTCCCAAAGATTATATTGCAGAAAATAGAAGAGAAAAAAGGGGGGGAGAGAGGAGGGAGGTGGCCGGAGGGAGGCCGGAACCCCCCTCCCCCTCTCAAGCGGCACACTCTGAAAAAACCCTAAGAGAGAAAACTTAGCTGGATTTGAGTCCCCAATTCTTCTGATTGTTTTGTTCACAACAAATATCGAAGCTGTACCGCCTTAAATATACAGTGTGCCTTTGGTTAAATTTTTTAATCAATTTTTTAAAATCCAAAACCTATTATTTGGATTCCGATTTTACCTATTATTTGGATTCCGATTTTTGAAAACTCATTTTAAAATTCAAAATCCCAGGAGAGATTAGGATGGGTTTGGAAAGTAGGTTAATTTTTTATTTTTATTTTTATTACTTTAGTCTAGGGTTAAAAAATCTGATTTGAAAAGGGTTTTAGGTTTTTTTGGTTTTGTTGAATTTTTTTGTGAGAGAAAGAAAGTAATGATTATGAGTTAGATGTGATATTTTGTCTTATTGGGTTAAAAAGCCTATTTTATTTTTTGTGTCTAAAATAGTCAAAAAAATCCTAATTTTTGCTTCCCAAACGAAGCCTTATAATTCCTATGTATTTATTGTCTAATAATAATTAATAATATTTTTTATCAAATATTATTAAAAAATATCATTAATAGTTGGATAAATTACACCGACATTCCCTAAGATTTATATTTATTACAGTTCCTCCTCTCACCTTTTAAAAATTACATCTTCCTCCCTGAGGTTTAAAGCTTCATTACAGATTTCTCCTCAGCAATTTAATTTTTTTAATACCAATTTTGCCCTCATTGGGTAAATTACATTGACACCCCTCACATTTTAAAAATTATAATCCATTTCCTAAAGTTTAAAGTAACATTACCAATTGCTCCCTAAATTAGTATTAGTTGGAAAAAAAAATTCATTAAAAAAAATTAATTGGAAAAAAATTATTTTTAAAAAAAATTAATTGAAAAAAAAATTTATTAATAAAATTTTTAAATTTCTGTTTAAAAACCAACGTAAGCTCATTTTTTGAATTTACCGTTTTTCATCAAATTTACAAACTGAGACAATAATTTATAAACCAAAAAAATTATTAAATAAGTTTTTACGACAGTTTTTAAAATTTTTGTAAATATACATTAAAAACTGAAAACGAAATAGTTACCAAACAGGCCTCAGATGGTGAAAATGTCGTAAAATTAACAAATAATTAAATAAGTTACCAATGTAAGAAATCAAAAGATTCTTAGGCTGTGTATGGTTTGATTTTTAGAAATTTTTTTAAAAAATTAATTTGGTTAAGAAATAAAAAATAAAAAATAATTATCATTTAAGGATAAAAAATAATTATCATTTTAACTTTTAAGCATATTATATACATACGTATAGCTGTTTCAATTTAATTTGTAAAAAATTATTTCTAACCACTCGAAAGATAAAAAAAATTATATAAAAATGATAATTATTTTTTATTTTTTATTTCTTAACCAAATTAATTTTTAATTTTTAAAAATCAAATCATACATAGCCTAAGAATCTTTTGATAATTTATTTCTTACGTTGATAATTTATTTAATTATTTGTTAATTTTACCTCATTTTTATCATCTTAAGCCTATTTGGTAACCATTTCGTTCTCAATTTTTAATTTATATTTAGGAAAATTTTAAAAATTTGTCATAAAAACTTGTTTGATAATTTTTTTTGATTTATAAATGATTGTTTCAATTTGTAAATTTGAGGAAAAAACGTAAATTCAAAAAATGAGTTTACATTAGTTTTTAAAAAGAAATTTAAAAATTTTATTAACAAATTTTTTTTTAATGAATTTTTTTTCAACTAATACTAACCGAGAAGGCAATTGGTAATGCTACTTTAAACCTTAGGGAGAGGATTGTAATTTCTAAAATGTAAGGGGTGTCAATGTAATTTACCCAGTGATAGCAAAATTGATATTTAAAAAAATTAAATTGCTGAGACGGAGAATCTATAATGAAACTTTATACCTCATAGAAGGATATGCAATTTCCAAAATGTGAGAGGGTGAACTGCAACAAACATAAACCTCAGGGGGTGTCAATGTAATTTATCCTTAATAGTTAATTTTTAACGATAGTTTGAAAATTTTATTATAAAAAATATCACTAATTATAAATTTTAGCGACAGTTTAAAAAAATCATCACAAAAAAATGTCACTAATTTTTAATTTTTAGAGTCAGTTTGAAAATTTTGTCATATAAAAATATCACTAGTTATAAGTTTTAACGATAATTTATAAAATTCGTGACATGAAAAAATCACCAATTATTAATTTTTAGCGATAAACGCAAAAAATGTTACAAAAAATTATTTTTAGCAATGATTTTACTAGAATTTAATTTCAACAGGACTTGATGGGAATTAAATCCAACTATTAGGACTTATTGATAGTTTAATTTTTTGAATTTAATTTTGTAAAAATTAAGTTTTTTTTTGTATTTTTGTATTTTTAGGAAATTTTTTAATATTTTAAGCAATTTTTTTACTTTTTAATGAATCTAAATAAACCTAAAAGGAAAATATTTATAAAAAATAATTTTCAAACAATTAATAAATATAAGATAAAAAAACAATTATTGAATTTCCATTTTTTTTTAATATATTTTTGGTGTTTAATGAAATTTTTTTAAACAAAATTCATAAATATTATACTTTTTAATTGTATTTATGTTAAGTGTATCTAAAAAGTATATAAAAAAATACTTAAAATATTTTTAAAAATTCACTAAAATTAAAATAATACGAAAAATTTTTTAAAAAAAAAACTCTATTTTCAAAAAATTGAATTCAGAAAATTAGAACCAAAAGGTTTTTCAAAACTCATTCCAAAACCCAAAATCTATTTGGCTTAAGATTTTCACAAAATTGATTTTGTTTGGTTTTCAAGTATTGACCAAATAATTTTTTATGTTTTAGATCTATGTGATCTAAATAGACTTAAACTGTAAATAAAAGAGAAAATTATTGAAACATTCCTCTCTAACTTTGTATAGTAAGAGAGATCCAGGATTTTTTTTTTTTTTTTTTATTAGCTAAGATTTCTTAACATTTTTACAAAGAAAATTCGACTCCAAATTTTTTTACCCAACTCAGAGAAATTTTGGCTCCAACTCAAAAAAAATTCGAAATTTCTTTGGTATGAACTCAGAGAAATTTCAAAATTTCTTTATGAAATCAAAGAAATTTCTCTGTAAAAATTAAAATTTCTCTAAGTCGGGCGAAATTTCTCTAAGACGAATTTTTTCTGTAGAAACGTTAAGGGACCTTAACTACTATAAAAATATTTTATGTTATTTATCTTATAAAATCTTAATATGAAGGACTTTAAAAAAAACTCCCCTAAATAAAATCTAAAGAACTCTAAAAATATATATATATATATATAACATTAAAACTATATTAATTTTTAAACTATGTCAATTTTATTTTTTTTATATTTCTCATTATTCATTAATTTTATAAAAAGATATATTTAAATGTGAAACGCTTTAAATGTGTGTAGATTGAGTGGATATAAAACTAGAAAAGAAGTGTTAAAAATTATAAAATGTTCATAAAAAATAAAAAATATGGTGTGAAACTTTGCTCTATTAATTAAATTAGATACATCTAAAACATAAATTTAGATTAGGTATATAAAAAAAAAGTAAACAAATTTGACTATAATATTGCCCCCAAAAAATAAAAAATAAAAAATAAAAAATAAAAAATTGACTACAAGATAAAAAATACAA
Source organism: Camellia lanceoleosa (assembly GCA_025200525.1). Classification (NCBI taxonomy): domain Eukaryota; kingdom Viridiplantae; phylum Streptophyta; class Magnoliopsida; order Ericales; family Theaceae; genus Camellia; species Camellia lanceoleosa. The sequence continues at coordinate 83,093,190 of CM045768.1, read as the reverse complement.
GACCCAAAAAAACACTCAAAAATTAGTTTTGAAAACTTATAACTAAACAAGTTTTGAATTTTCAAAACTTTTTTCACAAAATTATTTTTCAAAACTAAATCAAACGTAGTCATAAATGCTAATGTGGTATGTTGGAGAAGTAATTGGTTGGTCTTGGAGTAACATCACGTATTGTTCCAACGATATTGTGATTGGTAAAAGAGGTAGGGGCCAATGAATTTGTGTTGGGTAATTGGGAAATTTGAGAGAGTATGATAAATTATGATTGCTGAGAGATACGACTATGTATCGCCCTAGACCAACCAATAATTTTTCAATATATTGGGTTTTTAAGCCCCAAAACTCCACAATCTCGAATGCCCAGCCTTTTAGACCGCCTAATAAATAAAATAAAATAAAATAAATTACACTCATTCTCCTTAAAGTTTAAAAAATAGGGTAAATTGTATCCTAATGAAAGATTTTTTTACACTTGTAGTTGTCATTGGTAATCAGAGGGTAATTTATATGAAAATTAGGCCGAGCTGGGCAATGGGCCGTTATGGGCCAACAGTACGAAGGGCTGAGTAAAAAGGTCATAAAGTTACTCCAGTTCCAAAAAGCTTACAGTAAGTTCGGTCGTTACACACAAAGTTATCCCAGTCAGGACCGGAGTATTGGTTATCCCGGTCAAGACATACCATGATTAGCATTGGGAGAGCCAAGGTAAGAGGAGTGAATTGAAGAGCCGAGCTAAAGTTATCTCGGTCTAGTCTACGGCTTAGCATAGCCATACTTACCTCGATCATATTAAAGTCTGACCATGGTAAAACCATCTCACTTGGTTTTTGTAGTTGGGAGGGGTATTGAAGGATAAGCATTATCTTTTAGCAGTATGAATCCTAGGAGGACTCTACATGGAGAAGTAAAAGTCCTACTAGGATTGTGCCATACAGAACCTACAAAAGCTCACAAACATCACCTATGGAGAGGTAACACAACTTTGATTCTCGAATTCACAGAGTTTTTTGTCTATTTATCTATTTTGCTGACTTAGGCATCGGAGAGGTATCCGGCACACACCCGCCGGCTAGCTCACGTTTGTGCTTTTAGGAAGTAAAGCAACGACGTACGGAAGAGCGCAATCTTGATCAACAGGATTATATAAGAAGGTTTATTTCTTTCCCGTACAATTGACGCCGTCTGTGGGAAGATCAGATTAGAACAAAACCTCTTGATTAAGTTTTCCTTGCTAATAAAAAATAATGGCGCACAACGAAGATTTGCCACAGTCCGCCATTGATGGACAAACCCCAGAAGGAGGTGAGAGGCACGAAGGTTTGCCTCATGTCCCTCCCATGGCGGACTTGGAGCCCCAACGACATAACCCCAGGAAGGATGCTAGGGGGAGGCGGAATAACAACCCCCGTCACTCTCGTTCACCAAGTCTTGATAGACAAAGACGGAGGATCAACCCTCAAGCTTTAGAGGATCGTTGGAAAGAACAAGATGAATTAATAAGGAAGATGGCGGCGGATATGGAGGCCATGAAACGCTAGATCAAGGGAAAATGGGTGGCGATAGGAGAGGGGCGTAAAGGCAACACGCCCCCTCGCCACTCAGAAGATCGCAGTAGGCATACCACGCCATCACAAACAGAGAGTAGAAGCCTCAGGACGGGCGATACTCAATCTAGAACCTCCAGGACTCGTTGCTCTAGGTCTGAGAGAACGAGGACTGAGAGGTCGTATACTGAGGGAAGCACCTATCGTCCCTCACGCACACACCGTGACATCATCCAGCGGATTTGAGTTTGCCAAGATCATCCGACTTACGGACCGTCTTTGGAAGAAAGGGCACGATGGAAGGAAGATAATAGGCGCGCGACCTCGCAGGTATTCGCCTTCAGCGGTTGGCTCCTCAGACACATGGAAGCGTCGAGGTTGGAATGCCATTACCACGGCCTGCCTACGAACCAACGGACAAAGCATTAGCGAGGCTGCAGACCTCGTCGTTCGTTCCAGTAATTGAAAACGCGCCCCTACCTTCAGGGTTCCTTCAGCCCAAATTCACCATGTACGAGGGGAAGACAGACCCCTACATGCACCTAAGCCACTTCCGCCAGGTAATGGCGGTATATTGACGCAACGAGGCTTTGATGTGCATCCTTTTCCCATCCAGCCTTGGTGACCTAGGCTTGACTTGGTTCGAAAAACTTCCAGAAGGCAGCATAGCCTCTTGGGCGCAATTAGCAGAAGTGTTCGTAACAAGGTTCAGAACGAACACCAAAACCCCGGTGGAGATCAATCAGTTGCTCTCCATCGACATGGGCGACCAGGAGACCTTAAGATCCTACAATAGTCGCTATTGGGAAACCTTCAACCAGATTGGCGACTGCCCCACCAATCTAGTTATTGCACAGTACAAAAGAGGCTTTCCAGTCGGGAACAGACTAAGGGATTCAATCACCATGACGCCACCCGTCACCATGGAGGCCTTGATGAAAAGAGTGCATCAGCACATCAGGGTGGAAGAGGATGGCGCCCGTGCTAAAACAAAATCTGGCACGACCGCAATACCGAAAAAAAAAGGCCTCAGCAAAGGTCAACGCGGTAGACCGTCCGAGCAAAAATGGATGAGGCAGGCGGGACAACGAAGAAGACCAGGATAAAAGATGGTTGCGAGTCCGCACTGCCATTACCACGGTATTCAAAAAGCCAATCTACCAGATTCTAAGCGAGATACGCGATGAACCTTTCGTTAGATGGCCTGCTAAGCTAAGAGAGGCTCAAAAGGACTACGACGAAAGATCACGGTGCACCTTCCATAAAGAAAAGGGACACCGCACTGAAAATTGTACACCATTGAGACAGCATCTAGAGGAGTTGGTAGCAGCAGGTCACCTGGATAAATACATTGAAGAAGGGACGCAACCAGCCCCCCAAGACCACAATAACCTCAACGGGATGCCAATCGACGCCCTACCTCAAGGCGTAATCAATGTGATACATGGAATCTTCGAACTTGAGCGTGTATGCGAGCTCAAAGGGTCAATCAAGAAGGCCGAGCATTTAAGGGAAGCACTAAGTGCACAACCTACCATCAAAAAAGGGAAGACAGAGGCCACGAACATCATGTCTTTTTCAGATAGAGACTTAGCGAGGATATATTGTCCCCACAATGATGCCCTGGTTGTCACTCTTCGAGTCAAGGATTTTGACGTCAAGCGGATTTTGATTGACCAGGGTAGTTCATGTGAGATAATGTATTACGAAACATTCAAACAATTGAAGCTACAAGATAAAGACTTGGCACCTGCCGTGTCTCCCTTGATTGGATTCAACTCAATGCCAGAATAGCCAGTCGGCAAAATAATCCTACCAGTCAGAGCAGGAAGCGTGACAAAACAAGTGGAATTCTGGATGTTGAAAGTCCCTTCCACTTATAACATAATCTTGGGAAGAACATGGCTGCATGCCATGCGATCGGTAGCGTCATCCTACCATCAAGTAATGCGGTTCCCCAACAAAGCCGGGGTAATTGAAGAGGTCTTCGGAGACCAGATCATGTCCAAACAATGCTTTATCACTGTGAATGGCAGCTGTGCTGCCAGGGGATATGTTCATTCGATGGAAGAACCTGAGAGTAATGAACTGTTCGCAGATGTCGGCAAAGCAGCTAATCAAAAAGCGGTAGAAGACTTGGTAGAGGTAAGGATAGATGAAAAGAACCCGGATAAGTTCTTTTTGCTCGGTTTGTCGTTGTCCAGCACTGAGAGATTAGAAGTCTTGGAATTCTTGACCTCTAACATCAAAGTGTTCGCCTGGACACCCTACGATATGCCAGGCATTGATCCAAACTTCATCTGTCACCAACTCAATGTCCACACATCTGCCAGACCAATCATTTAGCACACTCGCAGATCGGCACTCCACCACACCGAGATTGTGGCGGAAGAAGTGGGAAATTTGCTAGAGGCAGGAGCTATCAGAGAGGTGCACTACCCCAGATGGATTTCCAACACAATCGTGGTGCCAAAGAAGAATGGCAAATGGCGCGTCTGCGTCGACTATAAGATAGTCAACAAAGCATGCCCAAAGGACAGCTTCCCCCTACCACAAATAGATCAACTAGTAGACTTAACGGCAGGGCATAACCGACTTAGCTTTCTTGATGCGTACAGAGGCTACCATCAGATTGCCATGTATGAACTAGACCAGGAGGTCACATCCTTTACAACTCCAAGAGGACTGTATTGCTACAATGTCATGCCCTTTGGCCTGAAAAACGCAGAGGCAACATTCCAGAGAATGGTTACCAAGATGTTTGAGCCGTTGTTAAACAAAACAATAGAGGCTTACATCGACGACATGGTGGTCAAGAGCAAGGATAAGAACGACCATCTAAAGGACCTAAGTGAGATGTTCCAGATTCTGAAGAGGCACAAGTTGCGCCTTAATGCATCTAAATGCGCATTCGGTGTAGGATCTAGCAAATTCCTGGGCTTCCTGGTGACAAACCGAGGTATAGAGGCAGACCCCTTCCAGATCAAAGCTATTCAGGATCTAAAGAGGCCTAACTCAGTAAAAGAAGTACAGCATCTCACCGGCATGGTAGCTGCACTCAACCGATTCATTAGCCAGTCGTCAGACAGACTACGACCATTTTTTCAAGCATTAAAAGCCAAGTTCGAGTGGGATGAAGAATGAGACCGCACTCTCGAAAACTTGAAAGAATACATGTCTTCTCCACCATTGCTTGTCACCCCAATACCTGGAGAATAACTCTTCATGTACCTGGCAGTCTCTCAGCACGCAATTAGCGCAGTGTTGGTCTGTGCGGAAGGAATCCAACATCTGCCCATCTATTATGTCAGCAAGACATTGCTGGGCGCCGAAATAAGGTACTTGCCACTGGAAAAACTGGCCTTGGCCTTGATGATGGCCTCAAGGAAGTTGTCACACTACTTTCATGCCCACACCATAGTCGTCCTCACTGTTTTCCCATTAAAAGCTTTGTTTGAGAGGGCGAACTTTTCTAGGCGAACTTTGAAGTGGACAGTACAGTTGGGACAATTCGACATCAAGTTCTAACCCAGAACCACGATAAAGGCCCAAGCTTTGCAGACTTTGTCGCAGAATTTACCCCAGGAAGTCATCATATCTACCCAATCAACCTGACTGACACAACCGAACTAGGGATGGAAGTTGACGCCGGAATAGCGCAACCTCTGGTACAGGATACTCAGTCAGACCCCAAGACAGACCAAAATAAACAAAACAAGGAAGAAGCAAACCATGCTACACCAAGCCAAGACTCACCAACAAATAAAGACTTGGTACAATCAGATAACGAGGGGCAAACAGCAAGCATGGACCTTGAAGAAAACACCAGCAACATTTTGGATCCCAAGGCATCATCTGATCCCTCAATTTGCTGGAAGTTATTCGTTGGAGAGATGTGGAAGCTCTTCGTTGATGGAGCATCCAACCGGTATGGAGCAAGACTCGACATAGTCCTCATCTTTCCAGACGGCCTAGTAGTGGAGCAAGCAGTCAACCTGGGCTTCCCAGCATCAAACAACGTAGCGAAGTATGAAGCGCTTCTTGCAGGCCTCAAATCAACATTCTACATGAAGGCCACCGAACTAATGGTTTACAGCGACTCACAGCTGGTGGTAAACCAAATTTCAGGCGACTACGAAACAAAGGACGACAGGATGGCTAAGTACCAAGAGTTGGTCAGAACAGAAATCAAGAAATTTGAAGTAGTCAGGATAAAACAAATCGGCAAGGAAGAAAACAGCAGAGCAGATGAATTAGCAGGCTTTGCTTCAATGGTAGATACTTCCATCCCTCATCCATTGCTAATCGACTACCTATCGAGACCAAGCATTGAAGACCCCGAAGCAGAAGAGGTGTGTTGCGCAGAGTTGGGCCCTTCATGGATGGATCCTATCATAATGTTCCTGAAAGATGGCACCTTACCGGAAGAAAAGAAAGAGGCCAACAAAATCAGAGCGAAATCACAGCGATTTTGGCTCTCCCCATCTTTGGCATTATACAAAAAATCATTCTTGGGACTGTACCTAAAGTGTGTTCATCCCAACAAAGTTGAAGCATTCTTGTTCGAAATACATGAAGGTGTGTGCGGAAGCCATCAAGGGGGAAGGTCATTAGCATACAGGGCAATCTCGCAAGGATATTGGTGGCCTTACATGCAAACAGACTCAGAGAAATACGTAAAGAAGTGCGAGAAATGTCAGAAGTTTGCACACCAAATACATTAACCTGCCAGAGAACTTCTACCCTTAACCAGCCCATGGCCCTTCGCAATGTGGGGCTTGGACATAATGGGACCACTTCCAACAGCACCAGGTAACAGGAAGTTCTTTCTTGCAGCAACCGACTACTTCACAAAGCGGGTGGAGGCAGAAGCCTTAGCATCAATCAAGGAAAAAGACGTGAAGAAGTTTGTTTGGCAAAACATCATCACTCGGTTTGGCATACCTAAAGCCCTAATATCGCATAACCAAGACTTAGTTTGACGGCAGAATCTTTAGAGGCTTTTGTGAAGAGTACAAGATAGAGTCCTACAATTCTTTATTGGCATATGCCCAAGCAAATGGTCAGGCAGAAGCATCAAACAAGGTCGTCTTGGATGGATTGAAAATAAGGCTAGAGAAAGCAAAAGGCTAGTGGGCAGAAGAGCTCCTCATGTTTTATGGGCTTATCGCATTGCACTCGGCGGTCAACAGAGAAACTCCATTCTCCTTAGCCTATGGTATGGAAAAGAATCCCACTAGAAGTTGGCCTCCCCACAATTCGAAGTGAAAATTTTGATCCAGACTTAAATGGCGAAGCCATAACATTGGAGCTCGACCTTGCAGAAGAAAGAAGAGAAAGAGCACTGGTTCACATTGCCTCATACCAACAAGAGTTATCCAGGAAATACAACAAAACAGTGCATCCAAGGCAATTCAAGATCGGCGATTGGATGCTGCGCAAAGTGATGGGAAACACCATGGTACCAGGAGATGGCAAATTAGGGCCCAATTGGGAAGGACCTTACAAAGTGGTTGAATTAACAGGAAAAGGGGAATACCACTTGGAAGATGAGGACGGCAAAGCCATTCCCAGGCCATGGAACACTGCCAATTTCAAATTATTTTATTTTTAATTTCTTTCAAGCATGTGTAATTTTGCTTTTCCTTTCTCAATAAAACAAGTAGATTCTTTTCAGTATAAGTCATTTTCTGTAAAAGATAATTTTAGTGAGTTAGGAACATTGTAAACATAGTTGGCCGGAAAAACCAACACCCCTCCTAAGCCCAGGATAAGCATCCAGGCTGCAGGACGTTTGGTCAGAATAACCAAATACTTTACTCTAGGTTGGCTGGAAAAACCAACTTAGAGGTTGGCTGGATTAAACCAACACCCCTCCTAAGCCTAGGATAAGAATCCAGGCTGCAGGACGTTTAGTCAAAATAACCAAACCTTTTACTCAAGGTTGGCTGGAAAAACCAACTTAGAGGTTGGCTGGATTAAACCAACACCCCTCTTAAGCCCAAGATAAGGATCCAGGCTACAGGACGTTTGGCAGGAATAACCAAACATTTCTCTAAATAGGCAGGAATAACCAATTTAGAGGTTGGCTGGATTAAACCAACTCTTAGTACTCTTTAGCCGAAATAAGGATATCAGCTAAAGAGTGGTTGGCTGGATTAAACCAACACCTGGTACTCTTTAGCCGAAATAAGGATATCGGCTAAAGAGTGGTTAGCTGGACTAAACCAACACTTGGTACTCTTCAGCCAAGGTAGGTATCTCGGCTAAAAAAGTGGGTGGCTGGACTAAACCAACTCTTAGTACTCTTCAGCCGAGGTAGGTATCTCGGATAAAGAGTAGTTGGCAGGTATACTTATAGTTGCAATGTTGAGACCGATATAAAGTATCTCGGCAAGTGAATGTTGTACCTCATCTAACACTTCAGTTAGAAAGTAAAGTACAAGCATAGAGATCAACGGAAATAAGAGTTGGAACAAAAAAGCAGACTTTATTGAAAAGTCAAAAAGACTACAAAGGGTAGGCCCTCAGCCCGGTTACAATCTATGTCCAAAAGCAAAGAAAAGAAAAAAGCAAAAAGAAGACGAAAATACAAAATCAGTTAAACAGATCATCAAGGTTAGCATCAATATCAACCCGGAGCCTGGTTTCAGACGGGAGCACGGTCTCGATTGGGAGCTCAATCTCAGTAGGCAGCTCGTTGGTCAGGTCTTCCACCATTGGCTTCAACCGAATTGACTGATCGACAGGGTCATTGACAACCGGGGTATCTTTGGGCACGGTTTCTTCTTCATCATCTAAATCCTCAAGAAATTGTTGCTAAAGGGCAGCAGCATATTCCATCATGGAGCTCGATATGAAATATACAAGAGCGTTGAAGACCTCGGTCTCTGGACCGTGACCGAGCTGCACTATAGCCGCCCCTCTACCCACATTTGAAGAAGAGATCCTTGGCAGCTTCACATTGTTTAATGTAAGTCGCCTCCCCCTCCTTGTAACGCCGGAGCTCGGCGCTATCGGCACTCTTCTTCAACTTCTCTATCTCGGCGTTTTTCTTTCCCTCAAGTTTAGCCAGTTTGCGCAGGTATTTGTCTTTTATCACAGCTGTAACCTTTTGTTTTTCTACTTCAGCCGAGCTAACAAGTCCGGTCAGACGACCGTTCTCAGATTTTAGCTTGGCTATTTGCTTCCTGGCTTGTTCCAGCTTGGCAGTTTTTTCAGTCACTTCGGCCAGGGCTTGCCTTGTAGTCTTGCGAAGTTCAAGCACACGCTTATGAGCGATGTGGCTCTTCTGCATGGCCTGCAAAAGAAGGGGAAGACTTGTAAACAAACCGAGATGAAACTTATACAAATTAGAAAGATTAACAGAAGAAGCTACTTACAAGCACCATGAACTTCGTGGCCGAGCGGATGGCCTTTAGTTCGGTCAGATGTTTGTGGTGCTCCATGTTTGCTGGAAGGCAGACACTCTTGGCAAGGTTAAATGCCATTAAGTGATCTTTTTCAGCGACCACTGAGTCAGTGTCCTGAATTGCTCGGTTTTGAAAAGTAATTTTGGGTGCCCACTTGGAAGAGCTAGCTCGGTCGGAGTGCTCCGGTTGCGGACTCGGTGGAGGGCTTGGTGCAAGAATGGTTTCGTCTTCATCAACAAGGCGTTGCTCGGTTGGGGTAGTCCGGGCACGCTTGCTTGGACGGGATGGGTAGGGTTGTTGAGATGGAAGAGCTACTACGGTCTCAGTGGATTGACCGGTTTGGTACCCCCAATTGGTGTGTTTCGGTTAGCAAAGCCCTTACTCTGTTCCTCTTTGCCATCTCTTGTTCAGCGGTAGTTCGGACCAAGTTGATTTGAGGTAAGGATGGATCCGATTCGGGAGAGGCTTCCAGCAAGAAGTTTGTTACTCTGGCTTTTCGTCGGCTACTGTATCTATACGTCGGTTCAAAATTCAGTAGCTTGGTCCAACTTCTTTCGGGATATCGTAGTGCGGCATGAAGTACGCCTAAGTTGGGGTAGCTATACAGTGATTTGAGATGGGCTGAATCTGCAGAAAGAAGGCAAACAGTTAGTTTGGTTCAGGAAATGGAAACTGAGGTAAAATAAAAAATGCAATAGAGCTGAAGTAATTATACCGGGGGTTTCTTTATCCCAATTTATTCTACGACCAGGGATCTGGGCTTGGTGGTCTTCAAAATTCCCAGATACCCAGAAAAAATCATCGTCGTTCAAGTCTTTATTCGGTGTGTCCTTTATTATTTTCTCTCGGCGGCGGCGTATTCTTAGATAATAGACCCAGCCATCTTCTTTTGATCCTATGGAGTATTGATGGAAGAGTTCAGCTAAGCCAAGGTTAATACCATCTCAGCTTTAGCTCTGGCCATACCATTTATTATGCGGTATGAATTTGTGGAAAGTCGTGGGACATAGCCTAGTTTGCCTAAGGAATTCACAAAGTAAAGGTCAGACAGGAATCTTAGTCCTGTTTCTATAATGGGATGTAGGGTAAAAGGTACAAAACCATGGTTTCCCCATGGTGTGACATCTTGGTTGGCTAAGGTGAGGTGAACATCGTCAGGAATGTTATACTCCCTTCGAAATTCGGCCAAGCCACCAGGTGTGTCTACTAAAAACCTATATTTACCCATTTATCTCTTAAGTTATGAATAAATTAAACTTGTGTTAGCTCGGTCGGAGAAAGATGATGAGTAGCTCGGTTGAGCGCTCAAAGAAGTGCCTGGGCAACCTAAAGTCTGCAAAGTGAAAAACAAAAGTGTTAAGCACAGATCGTGGGACCGTGCTAAAAGAAATAAAGGCAAGATAAATGTAGTCCTAGCTCAACTTGAGCAAAGGGTGCGATAGCTCGGTTTGTGCAAAGGGTTTTTATCCCGATTTGCACAAGGTTTTGTTATCTCGGTTTTTGCAAGGGTTTTTTGTCAGCCCGATTGAGCCGCTAGGGGCAGCACTCTTAGTTCGGTTTGAACTACGAAGGCTGGTTTAGCCCCAAGTTATAGCTCGACCATGATTAAGACTATCAAGCACACTATTACGCAGCCTTAGTACGGTTTGTTAGCTCGGCTAGGATAAATCAAAAGATGGTTTGACTTGTTAAAACTACTGATATAGCATGAAGTGTTAGTTCGGTTGAATGGTCTGCCTAGATTGACATCAACTACAAACAACTTTTTACTCTGGTTACATCGTGATTTTGGATCAAATACAACGTTCTACGGGTTGTTTCATGAATACAAAGTGGTTCTTACAAGGTTTTTTCCAAAAAATGCAAGGCATAGCACAAAATGGAAAAAATGTGTTTTACAAAAACACGAACACTATGCTATGGATTATAGAAAACAAGTGCAAAAACAACAAAAACAAGAGAGATTTGAGTAACTTACCAGGTCAAGTGGCACTGGAAGATGGAAATGGCACTAGGAGGCAAGAACTTTGTAGTTACCAGATTGAAAAACAAAAGAGGCTCAGAGACGAAAGAGAGAGAAGGAGATGAATGGTGTAAGAATGATTCAAAATGCTAGGGTTTGTTTTGTGTAGGAGAAAGGACAAAAAAAAACGGGACTGTTCAAAAAACACGGAGTACGAAGACGGCGTGACAGCTGCATTGGGCCAATCAGAGTGTGCCATGTGTCCTTAGAATGAGAAGCGATTCAATTGCTGTGAATGAAGAGACGTTATGACCGGACAGGTAGAGCCTGGTGTAAATTTAGTTCGGCTAGAAAGGTTAAAGAATTTTAGCTCGGCTAGATAGGCTCAAGAGTTTAGCTCGGTTGTGCGGTTAAAGTTTTGTAGCTCGGTTGGAAGGCTGAAACTTTTTAGCTCGGCTGGTGATAGGTAATCCCTATCATGCTGTGCAGATGGAATTAAGGGGCAATTGAGAGGGTAATTTATAGGAAAATTGGGCCGAGTTGGGCAATGGGCCATTATGGGCCAACAGTACGAAGGGCTAAGTAAAAAGGTCATAAAGTTACTCCGGTTCGCAAGAGGCGTAAAGTTACTCTGGTCTGCGAGAGGCTTGAAGTTACTCCGGTCCCAAAGAACTTACTAGAAGTTCATGTCACATTAAAGTTATCCTGGCCAGACCGAGTATTGGTTATCTCGGCCAAGAGATACCATGATTAGCATTGGGAGAGCCGAGGTAAGAGGAGTGAATTGAAGAGCCGAGCTAAAGTTATCTCAGTCTAGTCTGCGGCTTAGCATAACCATGCTTACCTCGGTCATATTGAAATCTGACCATGGTAAAACCATCCCACTTGGTTTTTGCAGTGAGGGGGGTGTTGAAGGATAAGCATTATCTTTCAGGAGTATGAATCCTAGGAGGACTCTACATGGATGAGTAAAAGTCCTACTAGGATTGTGCCACACGGAACCTACAAAAGCTCACAAACATCACCTATGGAGAGGTAACACAACTTTGATTCCTGAATTCACAGAGCTTTTTGTCTATTTGTCTATTTTGCTGACTTAGGCATCGGAGAGGTATCCGGCACACACCCGTCGGCTAGCTCACGTTTGTGCTTTCAGGGAGTAAAGTGACGACGTACGGAGGAGCGCAATCTTGATCAACAGGATTATACGAAAATGTTTATTTCTTTCCCGTACAGATTAAATGAGAATAACAATTCTCTATTATTTCTTTAAGAACATCTCCAATCTTTGATATTTTTAATTTAAATTTTATACTAAAATGCTCAAAACTATATTCAATTAATTAAAAAAAAATCAGTTTATTAACGCTGTATTTGGTTGGGGGATTTGAGAATGGATTTGGAAAAGGAAAGGAAAAATGTGTGTGAAACTATGTGAAATTTAAGTATATATTATATTCACATTTCACCTGCCTTTTCTCTTTTCTTTTCCAAATCCATTACCAAATCCTCAACCAAACGCAGCGTAAGTGTTCATCAAATTAAAGAGAAACATTTTTTTAATCAAATTTTAAATTTGAGAATTTATTTTTTCACTGGATTTAACTTGTAAAATCCCAAACATTTTGGGTAAAGTTTTACATTTGCTTCAAAAGAAATTCAAGATTGAGTGACATAACTATTGATATTGTTGCTCCGCCCATGGTCGCGAATAGTATTCAACTCCAAGCTAGACTTGAAAGCCTTGTGCAGCTCTTCCATGATTAAAAAGCCAAATACTTGAAAGCATCACTATCGTTGATGCTTTCTGTATCACTATGTGCTACTATTTCTTAAACCTGTGGAGAGGGAAGATTGCGAAAAGCACAAATGAGCACAGAAACTCAATTGAATAAAACTTCATTTAAATATATATAAAATAGAACCACTATTATTACTCTATTTTACTTAAAATATGCTCTATTTTTTATCCTTATTATTATAGGAAAATATTTTTAAAAAAATCAATTTAATGCGAATAAATAATAAAACAAAACATAGGAAATTTCTTACAGAAATTCTATAAATTTAATATAGATTGTGACCGAGGTCAGTGTCACGCCCCAAAATTTGAGACCACAAGAGAAATATATAAAGTACAACTCAAACAAAAGAGATAACCACAATATGTTAATATACACATACAAGCAGAGTTATAACATAGATAACTGATTTGAGTTCCACTAGAGGCTTACAAATATTGTCAAACCAAAAGGTAAAAGAAGAGAGAACACAAAAACAAACTACTAGTCTAAATTTTTAAGTGAACCACGACTCTAAAACTTCATCTTGATGTCTTCGGGATAACCTTCCTCGTCGTAAGCTACTTCTTCACCTAGCATGACACGCCATGAGCTTGGAATGCCCAATAAAAACACACACACTCTCATATCTTCTATCAATCAATCATACACAAAACAAATCATGTAACATAACATACTTACATTAAGGTTTTATGAATTAGTAGTTAGACTAGGCGTTTAGGACCCCCCAAAGAGATCCTTCTAGCCAACCACAAGGATTGAACACCAGACTATTCAAAACTCCCCCTTTTGCTGCTTTGCAGACCTTACCACCTATGCCCACCTCCGATTATTTACCTGTCAGTGGCATTGGTGGACCTCAAAAGGGACGGCCAACAAGTGGGCTCGCTACACCAAAATCGTGCCTCGCTCGCCACACCCCGCACATACCATACCAAAAGGCTTGCTTACACCGCACATACCATACCAAAGGGCTCGCTACACCCTCAAACCACCGTGATAGAGTCCGAATACATCCAGTCAACCTAGGTGTCACGACCTAAACCCGCCCTATGGATTTAGCATCAGAATCACCAAGAATCCGAGATTACCAAGGCCCGCTAATGAGAGAACAATAAAAACAGAAGTTCGTGGCTGGCGGAAGCCAATACAAGAAATAAATAATGTCCATTGAGTCAGGACAACCAGATGCCAAAAAGATTTTTCATACCTTTATACTTTCAAGATGTAATAGTATGCACAAGATATACAATCACCAAAATCGACTTAATCCCTATTAAACAAGACAAGACGGTGCATATCACCTATACAAGAAACAAAGCATACAGAGACAAACGGGAAATAAAACACCCCTAAGCCCTTAAGCCATAGCTTGGTAGGCTCTTAACCTCGCAGAGGAGGCACAAGGGTTGGCTTGACAAAATTAAAGCTTGCCCGACGCTCCTAGTTGCGTCGGTGCCTCAGACACCTACATATATATATGAGTAGTGAGCTAAAGCCCAAATGAATAACACAATGCGAAGGGGTTAAGAATAAATGTCCTTTCAAGATTGAAAATACTATTTCATACTTTTATCACTATTCAACAGTGGCTCATATTTCAGTCATAACAAATATTCAGCTAAAGCAAGTGATATGTGGTACATCCATTGGCATAATAAAGATAAGAAATGAGGGTCTTAAAAGACCGAGTCTTAACAGATCAAACAAGAAATGATGGCCATCAAGAGCAAAGACAAGAATAAGAATAAGAATAAAGAATAAAGATTATTTCAGAGAACAAAGACAAGATTGTGGATTTAAGAGGTGTCTCGCACAGACTCTAGAGGTGGCTCACACAGTAGCACTTAGTTCCAGAGATTCTAAAGGTGGCTCACATCAGAAAGCACTTAGTTCCATACAAAGACTTTGTTCCATATCGTAAATACAGAATGGCCATCATAACAAGAAATGGAGTGGTTCCAAACTTGGGAACCGACAGAGATCTCTCTCACAAGAATAAAGAAAAGAGGGTGCCAAGGATGCCACAAGACAGCTTCGTAATATAAGACATAATGCTCATTCAAGACACGATGTCGCTCAAAGGAACAGCTCAATTTAGTAAACATTTCATTCAAGAACTGCTCAAAGAAACAGCTCAATAAAGTAGACAAATTTCAATAAGGTAAACAATTCAATAAAGTAAACAGTTCAGAAGATAATCATTTTTGAACATATCTTTACACAGTTGTTACTCACAGAGTTCTGGGCTACAGTAAGCTAGAGCGTCCCCTCGGTAAGCCAACCCTACACAGTATACAGGATGAACACACACTAAGCTATACAGTTGGGGAAGATCAATAACTTAATCCCTAATTTGCCTCGGTGTATTCTACATCTATATCCTCATTAAGATGTCTTAAACTAGGCCTAAGAGTGCCTAGAATGGGATGAGGATGCAAAGATGCACTCAGAAAACATTTTACAAAGTTTGCTGAAAATAGGAGCCTCGCTCGAACGAGCCTTCCTTCGCTCGAGCGAGCTTCCAAAATCAAAGGCTTCGCTCGAGGGAGAAATCCTTCGCTCGAGCGGTCTGTCGAAACAGGAAAAGTACTGGATGCTGAAATTTTACGCTCGAGCCACCAATCCTACGCTCGAGCGTAGCTTCGAACAAAGGTTGGTCGCTCGAGCGAAGAATCCTTCGCTCGAACGAAGAAGCCAAATTCTGGAATTTCCAGATTTGTCTCCTAAGCTCAAACCAAGCATTCTTTCACTCAAAACTCGACCTCTTGGGCCCAAATTCTGGAAAACACATCTAAATTCAATGTATAACACGTTTCAAAGCTCAATTTATGAATTCAAGCCCCAAAGGTGAGTCAATTAAAACCATTTTCAAACCCATTTTTCATGAACATGGAGAATATGCAACATGCATGGATTCAAACCAAATTCTACCTTCAAAGCTTGTCCAAATGGACTCATTTCTTCAAGAACATGATGAATTCATGGACTCATGCATGTACATTTGGCCATAAAATCAACTCAAGATTTATCAATACACACATGCATGTATGAAATGAGTTCTAATTCAACACTATAGAACCAATTCAAGTCTTAACTCTACAATTAACTTGACTCATGCAAGAAGAACCTTAAATGCAACAATAGGAGATTCAATTACCTTGCCTAAGTCTTGTAATCAAGGTGTGGGAGCTAAATTTGCCAATTTCCTACAATTCTTCAAGTCTACAAGCCAAATCTCTAGATGGAAACTCAAATTCTCTTCTTCTCCCTCTCTTGGTCGGCTAGAGTGTAGAAAAGGGGGCCTTGGAATGTTTTGATCAAGTGTGTATAAGGTTCAAAGAATAAAAATAAACAAAGCCCACTCAATGTCAATTCCGTAATTACGGCAACTTAGGTGTTTAACTTATTTTAATCTAATTTAACAATACCAAATCAATATTCGGATAAATGTGCCATAAAACCACATTAATTATGATGAACACAGAACATTAATCAATTTTGGCTTCGGCCGCCGATAAGGCCTTCAATTTGCAGTTTAATGCATAAGACGTAACAGAGATAATTTGGCGCTAAACAGTAGGTTTATGCATTTAAACAAGCTAAATAATCGATTCGCCAGATCTCACAATACCGGGCCTACTTTAATCAATTCATGTTCACCTCAAGAAACAAAGAATCAAGAGGGTAATCAAGAACAAAGGATTTAGGGTTGTTACACTAGGGGCTCGCTTAAACTGCTTACGCAAGACTTAACTCATTTGGTATTAACCCCATCATAATTCATGTCATGCATATGTATAAAATTGTTTTAAAACACTAAGATAAATGTCACCCATTGCCAACCCCTTATCATTTCCCATTTATTAGATCTTTTGTTAGGTAAGTTAGTCACATTCGGTAATTCGGTCATTTAAACGAGTATGGGAAAAACATACTAGAGGAAATATAGTCCATGATCATCATACATAAGTATAGTTAAGCAAGAAAATAACATTAAAAAGGCTTGAAACACTTAGAGACAAATCACATAGTAGAACACAATTTCCAGCACCGGTCGGTCCTGCAGGGCTAACAAGAACGCTTTGGTAAAAATACTTCTAGGTCAAATTAGGGGTTGAAATTGCACAGAAATAATAATTAACCTGTCTAGTTTCAATTCCAATTCATAGAATGTGCATAGCACCTCCAGAAATTCATCCACAAGCTATATTCAAAAACCTGTCCAGATTTGTCACCCATTGGGAAAACTAGTGTTTCTCTCAATCTACCCGATGGTTTTCACTCAAATAAAATCTGTTGGAAAGAGGACTCAGAGTTCTAAATTTTGACAAAAGAACCAACACGAGATGATTTTTCTAGAATTTTATAAAATTACTAAAAGTGGACTGTTTTTCAGAGATTCAGGACCAGATTTTTCAACAAATTATCCAAGCCCTAACAACACACAATTAGGGGCTAATAAAATTGTCACAAGCTCTAAACACACCAAATATCTTACAATAAATTCAGATTTGAGAAATACACAGGTTTGATATTTCTTTTAAATATTAGAAATTGCAGCAGTGCATATTTTGAATAAAATTGTAAGACAATGTCACCAATTCACACCCACACATGCATACACACCAAAAGCTCAATTTACCATTAATACATAACCCAAGGGAGCATCTAGACAATAGGATGAGATGGGTAAAAAAAAAAAATTTGAGAAGACAAGGGAGAGGTGTATTTTTACCTTCAAGAAGTCCTTCTCTTTGTTTTTTTCTTCTCACTTCTCTACTCCTCTTGACTTCCCTTGAGCAAACTCTCCCTCTCTCACACTCTCCTTGAGTTGATGAAAAACGTGGGTGTGGGTTTGGACCAACTCTCAATTTATATAATATAGGTAGCTTAATGGCTAAGGGATTAAATATCTAGATATTTATTTATTTTACTTCTTTGTTGTTATCAACCCACTCTTCCACTAATATTATATATATATATATAGATAAACTATGTATATATTCAAGTACACAATAGTATTCCATTCAAATAAATAATTAATGAAAGAACAATAATAAAAAAAAATTAGAAATAAGAATAAAATGTGTGAATTAATTTAGAAATTATGAGGTAAATAAATAAAACCAAGTTTTAGGATAGTTCCAATCATAAAGTGGTGTTCTATGATTTAATTATGGTAACACACGGAGAAATTATTCTTTACTTGGGCCCTTACACAGATTTTTACTTAATCGGGTTAAAATGCTATTAACCTAAGGCTCGTGGTTTCAAGTGTAATAAAAAAAAATTTTAGGTCTCTACAACAAGAGTTGAACACTATGTCTTTAAGATGTAATTTCGCCTCAAGATCCGGTGCTTGCAATTGATGTACGCCCTGCTCCAAGATATAACGATCACCCCATACGTAAATTACACAACTTTCGTGTGTATAGCTTAACTAATTTGTGTTATGCACTCTCTTTATACTTGACTATGACATATGTATCAATCCTAATACTTCTTAACTTATCAATGCCATGCGAATGGTATTTGTAGAAGTATTTGTGACCAATCATAAAGGTTATGACTCTAGCGTCACACCCTTTTATATAAAGAGACATCATAAAAGGTTTCACATTTTCATTCAAATGGAGTCAATTCCCATTTATTTCTAAAATTTTCCAACAATCCCCCACATGAATGAAATTGATGACACAATGCAAATGAAATGCATACACTTACAAAAAGAATACAAAATGAAAATATTCTACATTAGGATAGATAGCTTTTGGCCTTGAATCTTCCTTAGTAAAAGACTATCAAACTTACTAGCTAATCAGTGGATGTGATGCATGGAATTGTTCAGCCATTCATGTAAGCCAAGACAATAGAATTCACACAAAATATCTCCGAGCATAGCTTCGTTCTTTTGGTTATACCCATTTTGGCCTTGGGCAATTCCTGGTTTTTGTGAGTGCTTTAAAGAATTCAGCCTTATCAATTCTCATAAAAGTGGTCTTTTCACACTCATATAGGTGATTCTTAATTCGAGTCTCTTGAAAGATACCCCTCTAGGTTTTTCAAGATATAAATAATCATTAAAAGCATAGCTTACCCTAAGTCCATGCATACAACACATGTTGCAGATATCACTCTCATCATAGGAATGGATATGAGATAGACTCTCTTACGCTGTGTTTGGTTGGGGGGATTTGAGGAGAGATTTGGAAATGGAAATGGAAATGGAAAAGGTAGGTGAAATCTGAATAAAATATACTTACATTTCACCTAGTTTCACACATTTTTTTCCTTTTTCTTTCCAAATCACTCCCCAAATCCCCTAACCAAACACAGCATTAGTGATTTCTGGTAAGTCATCCATAATTCGGTTGCCTTTTGAACCTAGATCTTGAGATCTCTAGTCAGCTAGGTTGGGTTGCCATTATAGTGACTCAAAATTAATAGGCTTAATCACATTCCCCTCGATGAACCTTCCCTCAATTGCTCTCTAGTCAAATATTTTGTTTAGCGGCCACCATTTTTCGTTTGACCTTTTCAATTATATATCATTGAGTAGTTAGTGGATCTACCATATTGTCCTTAGACAATATTCACATCTAAGAGCAAATGTCCAACGGTTTTAAGTCTTTGATTACATTGAGACTTACTGTTACTCTATGTCACTCCTATATTTAAATTTAATTAATAGATATATAGAGATGTTTCCTAGGAGTTAACAAAGTCATTTTTGTTTTTCCTCTTGCTTTGTCCTAGACAAAAAATTGAGATGTTTTTGAACCTACTGTCAGAACCGTTACTTTAGTAAACTCTTCCAAGCACCCCCACATTTTAAGTACTTTAAGAAAAATTAATTTTATTGTTAAAATATTATCACATGAAAATATCAATACACCCCTACAATTTTGATATAAATCAGAATATAACATCTATCACTTATTGACTATGGTGTACTTGAATAATAAAATTCTAAATCAAATTCATGAAATAGAAAATCTAGAATAATTATGACTACATAAGTGAAAATTAATTTTTAAACAAAATCATATCTTCATAAAGATTTTGCCCAAGAATCAAACAATTCAAAAATCTCATTTGATTGTATAAATTCTTATAATGCAAACAAGGAGAAATACTTGTACCTCCAAACCCCGTTTGGGGAGTGGCTAAATTAGCCAATTAGCCAAAAAGTTACCTTTTTAGCCAAAAAGCCAACAACCTATACCAAAAAGTCAAAGATTCTCTTTTCTCTTTACTTTTTGCACAACTTTTCGTAATTAGCCAAAAAGTCATCCCAAACATACAAGTTTTTTTTACCTACCTTTTTAGCCAATTAGCCAAAAAGTTACTAAATTAGCCTGTTCCCAAACGAGGCCTAAAACTCTTAATTTTGAGTACTTCTTGTTCTAGCTTCTGTGGGTAAACTGGACATGAATCATGGTTAGCAGGTAACTCTGTTTTTCTCACCTTAGAATTTGCACAAACAACGTGACTCATTTACGAACAAGTGTTACTGTCACAAATAATAACTCATTTTTGATAACTTCATACGTTATTTATTAAAAAATATTTGTGAAAAAATAAAATAAAATTATCTCTTCTAATTTTAAGAGATAAACTCTCAGATTAAGATCACGGTTCATGGTTAAACCAATTCTACTACACAAGATTCATAATTATGACTTGACAAACTTTGTCATAAAACTCAAAATCACTTTATAAATAACTTTCAAATTGATTATTAAAAATAAATAAATAAATAACAATAAAAAACAAAAGATTTCTCAATTTACTTTCAATTAAATGAAACAACACCACTATTTAAATCATCATATTTAAATTTCTCTAGTATTAATGACTATTAAGAATATTATTACCACAATCAAATGAAAAATTATTTACACATAAAATATATTTTTCCATATAATACTCTAAAAGAAATCCATTGATAGTAGCATGGATTTCATAATCACCACCACAAATTAATTGGAATTTTTCACAAGCTTTTAAATAAAAGCTAACACATCACAGAATATGTCATAAAAATCCATGGCAACATAATGTTATAAAACCCATTTCAAATTAACCAAACTTAATATGCTTTACGTAAATGACATTAATAATATGATAAACAATTATTAATAAAGTCAACAAATATGTTTATCATTTATAATAACATGAAATTACTTTTAACCATAAATAACATGAGTTGATATTTATATATAAATAAGTCTCATAAACAGATTAACATAAACAAATTTATCATGTATCAGAACACCTGGAATCTGGAAATGGATCTTAGGGGCATTGAACCAATAATAATAATTATTAAATCAAAAGGAAACCAGTGGCCAAACAAACTAAACACCTAAGTTGGTCAAATAATCGACATACCTGTTCAGAATCGAACCATCACACTAATAGTTTGTCCCATGACTATTATGGCGATGCAGAAACAAATGGCTTGTTATTTTTGCATAAAATATAGTAACCCACATAAAATTTATTTCAAATACTTGGGCAGTGCCAAAAATTTACCTCCCAAGAAATTGAACCAACGAAATTTATTGAAGAACTTCAACTCTTATGTGAATTTGAGTGATCAAATTACTTCATTGTAAGTTATATCACTCTTGACAAATCACACTACAAATTTTGGCCAAAGACAAATGTGTTTCACAAATAATATGCAAAATGTGACAAAATTATAGTTGATCCAAGTTCTGGTCATCGAACACAGAAAACTCACAAAGATCTTATTTCCTGAATTACACCTCATTGATTGTAAACAAACCTCTTTTATAAAAGCAAATCAGTTTCAGCTTCAACTGTATTATGTTACATAAGTACACAGATTAATATTTCAAAAAAGAAAGGGTAAATTACACTTTTACCTCTTGATGTTTGGGTTTAATACATATCACCCCCAACGTTTGGAAAATTGCACTAACCCCGTGTCATGTAATTATTTAGACGAAATAAAGATATTGAACTCATGCACTCTCTCTTTTCTTGCTTTGCTTTACTTCCTCAGTTTTTTTTTTTCCTTTCCTTTGCTTTACATTTTTTTTCAATGTAATTTCTCATATTTTTCTGCTAGGAGTTATTGCTTTTTATATAAGTAGAGAGGTTTGTGAAATGAGATTATAAACCACAGGGGTGGGAATGTAATTTTCAAAACGTCAAAAGGTGGAATGTAATTGGACCAAACCTTAGGGGGTATTAGTGTAATTTACCCAAAATGAAAAAAAGGAGAATAAATAAATAATATTAATCCCCCATAAAAGAATTATGTTTCTCCAAAGTTTAACCATAAAATCAAAATCTCTAAACTATATTTGAATATTATCTAAAACATTTTCTAATACACAAATTCATGAATACCAATGTGAAATTCTGATAACAATTCAATATGTAGTAAAATTTGACTCAAATACAGATTTGGGTAAAAACATATTCAACCTATTGAAGAACCAAAAAAAAAATCTATTTAAAACAGAACAATGTTTTCGAAAAGACAAAGAGAAAACATATAAATTCACTGAAACACAGTTTCAGATAAAAAATTACCAATTATATTTATCAATTCTATTACCAAAGAAAAGATGCATCAACAATATTGGAGTTTTACCAAAAGCAGGAAATAAATTTGCAAAAATTTAATTAATTGAAAAGAATTAATCTATATCACTTCAAATAAGGAAATTTCGCCTTAAAATTATAGGAAAATATTTTCAAAAAATCAATTTAATGCAAATAAATAATAAAATAAAACACAAGAAATTTATTATAGAAATTTATAAGTTTAATACAAATTAGACCAAGCTCGTGTTAGAACACTGTCTTTAAGATGTAATTTTGCCATCGCCTCCGGTGCTTATGATTCATGGACATCCCGCCTCCAGATACAACAATCTCCCCACACACAAAATTGCACCACTTTATGTGTGTACATCGAACTAATTTGTGTTATGCACTTTCTCTTTTATACTAGACTATGACATATGTATGAATTTTAACACTTCTTAACTTATCAATGCCATGGGAATGGTATTTATAGAAGTATTTGTGACCAATTATAAAGGTCATGACTCTAGGCTCACACCCTTTTATATAAAGAGACTATGAAAGGTTACACACTTTCATTCAAATGGAGTCAATTCTCATTCAATTCTAACATTTTTCAACAATTATACATAGTAACATTAATATCTTTTCACACAAAATAAACTAACTAAAAAAATCAAAATTCTAAGGGTATTAATATAACTATGTATAATAAGTACAAAAAAAATAAAAATAAAAAATAATTGAAAGAAAGTGGAAATAGCGGCTCTCTATATTAATTATCTAAAGAGTTGTGCGTATCATATAAACACTGAATGAGTATTTGCTTCTCACATTTCAAGAGCTCCTCATCCCATTTGTTCTTGTTGAAGAACACAGAATCGCGACACAAAAATAATTATGGAAAAGCTACTTTTGGTTGACATAATAACAAGCTCAAGACCCTATGTTGCCAACAAAATATACCATGGATAACTAACTAAAATTTGTATGCCATTGGCATTGCTTTTGGTCGGGCTTTTCCATAACCATGTAGATAGGAAGACCTAACAAAAGGATCAAATAAATGTAGACCTTACCGTCCCTCGATCGTTTTCGCTTTTTTTCAAAACAAAATTGCGTAACTGTAAGTCCAACATCCTTATCAACATACTCACAGATAGAGCGTGTGTGCTTCAACTCTGTATGAGAGGGTTCAAGAATGCTGTCAAAAAATTCGAATTCTCTTGAAATGATAAGAGGCTTAGATTCTTTAATAGTCAAAACTAGGAACACAATAGCAAAGAGATGATGGAGATAAGAGATTGGATGAAGAAGAAGGCAAAGTAGCTAGAGAGAGAATAATGGCAAGGTTTTCCCATGGATCTTCCACTTTCACTCTCAAGGTAGATAATGGAAAAGGGAAATTAGTTCTTTCTCAAGAGTTGTCTCTTCAAAATCGATCCCTTGTAAAGCTATGAGTGGGTGCTATTTATAGACACCTCATGATATAAGATGGAGCCCATGTGCAAGGCACATGGAGAAAATTCCTTCTAACTACCTTGTCCGAGGAGGTGACATCTCCGAGGATGAGGAAAACCCTGAAGAGGAGATCAACCTCTTGGCGAACCCTTCTTCGTAGCCACACTTAACCAATGATCCCCAACCATCCCAATGGGTTAGAGGTAGTCCCAGAAGACACCCTGCTACAGAGGAGCCAGGAGCAGTTCAAGAAAACACTCTACCATAAATATTGTCGAGTCTCAAGGACCCCCTAGATCGTGCCACCTCGACCTGGGTATATGCTAGTTTAACCGAAGAGTGAATTTATCTCCACTCAACGTCCTCGGGATTGGGTCCTTTGTTCTGACTCCATTACGCCCATGTTTTGGTGCGTAGATTTTGGAAAGCTCCGAGCCCACAAGTGTTCTGAGACTTATTAACAGAGCGACTTTTAGATTGCGTCCGAAACTGTTTCGAAGCCAAGCGCTTTGGATCCCTAGGTTCGTAGATTTGAACCCTTTTCAAGTCCGAACTCCAATAGGTCTCTAGGTTTGTGGTTCCGAACCCTTTCAAGACTAGGCCAATACCTCAGAGAATGGATGTCCTCCAAGGGTTTCACCTCTTCTGAAAGCAACGGTTAACTTCCTCGGACGCCTGTATTATCTGAGTATCCTCGGATGGGCCTGTTAGACTCTCTTTAGAGATATATGCTTGAAATGTATCCTCCTCGGCCCAATTTGTTGATTTTTTTTGTGGGCTTGTTTAATAGAATTCACTTGGCCCATTTGGCAATAATTTCTCCAAGCTCACCAATTTTTGGGCTTTGCAATTGGGTTTTTATTGGGCCCAATTAATTTAGTGGACTCAAGTTAACCCCTCTTACATTTTCCCCCGTGCATGTATGGAAAATGTTGAATTTCTCGGACATGCATATTTTTACATCTTTGGCCATGCTTCGCTTCATTTCCCTCGAGAATATTTTGTCTTCATGTGACTTTTGGATAAGATTGATGACTCATCATAATTTATGAATAAGATTGCCAACTAATAATGATAAAAAATGAATTTTTCTTTTCTTTTTTTTGGCTAACACACCTTTGTGCCCTTTGATTTTTTTTTTTTTTTGGAAAGAAAATCAAAACTTGAATTTTTTTGGGTCTAAAATGTATCTTGCTTGGGCCTACACAACTTTTTTTTTCATTATTTTGCTTCCAGATTTTCAAAGTCTTGCTATTTAAAATCTCAATCACGTGATAATCATGCCAAAACATTTCATTAATGTTTGAAAAGAAACCTTTTTCTCTTCCAATCAAAAGAAAACAACAACTTTTAAGGCCCATTATATACATATATATATATATATATATATGTAGCTATTTGAGGGACCATCAGCATCACAAATTTTGCTTCACAAAGGATAAAAATTCTAGTTATCTTTTATACTCAGCACATTCTCTCTCTAAACCCAGAGACCCATTTAGAGACCCAAATTTCATCTTCTTCAATGAACCAGAGCTCCTGCCTTGTTTTGCAACTACTAAAGACCACCGCCATTTGCAAACTGCTAAAACATTACCTGCAAATCTACCCCTTTCTATGTGAGAACCAGACGATTCTGACTTGCCAACTCAAGCGTGACCTCTGCATTTTTCGTCCGTCACCTATAGCCTCACCACTGTTTTCAATCGTGACCGACCAATGTCGACTATGTTGCTTACCCAACGCGGCATTGGTTTGCCCAGCTACTTGTGCACACTGATCGCACCGACCTTGGGTGTATGTGTAGACCACCCGGAACTCCGCTCCGCGCGCGAGGGGGCGAATCGTAGTTCTAGCTACTACAGTTTGGACTCATGTCACGGTTCTGAATCTAATTTCACAAAGTGCAATGTGAGACTGATAAATCACCAAAGAGTCTAAATCCGACAAATTGTTTTGGAAAATCGATTTTAATCAAAAAGCGCCAAACATGGACTACTTTGCCAGATTTCATAGTCGCCACCTAAATATTTTATTTTTGGGAAATTTAAGAAACCCTGACTCGTGCCTAAGGCCACTTGTCCGTCATCACCAAAGTTGCCTTGGCCCGGGAACTTGGGTATGGGAGGGAAAGTCATGCAATGAGCACCCCCGCTCGCCCGATCAAAGGATCAACCTTTACTATCATGATATGTTGTTTTTGAAAACACATGTGTTCTTATTCCGGTTTATTAGCTAACTTACTATGTGATGCGCACAACAAACAAGTATAGACTAGATCACTCAATTTGGAACAAAACATCTCATGTTTGTTTTTTGAAAATGGTTTAAAGTGGCTACTGTAAGTAGGCTAAGACGTGATTTTTGTTACCCTCAAGTGGGCTTATAAAACAACATGATTTGCCACTCTCAAGTGGGCTTAAAACACACATTTTGATGAATTGTCCCAATTCAAGTAATCCAACTTTCATCCACAGGCATTCATGCAGTTATATTAATTAAGCAAATAGCCTTATTGCAAGCATGCTATCATGGCAACACTTACACGCATACAAGGATGCTAAAGCATAAACACTCACAGTGTACTCCAAGCCAAAAAAGAAATCTAGTTAGTAATCATGCATGATCTTAGCTATGTCAAGTAATCCAAGTTTCATCCACAGGCATTCATGTAGTTATATTAATTAAGCAAATAGCCTCATTGCAAGCATGCTATCATGACAACACTTACACGCATGCAAGGATGCTAAAGCATAAACACTCACAGTGTACTACAAGCCAAAAAAGAAATCTAGTTAGTAATCATGCATGATCCTAGCTATGTCAACAATGCCTAATGCAACACATGCAAAAATGCAACTAAGATAGGCTCGGTTATTCGAAGATGTCATGTGAATGCAACTAAATAACATGTATTCAAATTGGTATTGAAATACAATGTAGTTTGTATAATGTGCCGAGCCCGATGCATGCAAGACAGATGAATGGATGCAAACATGCTAGCATAAGGATGCTAATTGAAAAAATGCCCTAGAACTAACCATCGAAAGTTGATAATTAAAAGGGAGAAAGAAATGGGAGTTGGAAGACATGCATCACACACACGCACCCTTATTACAACAGTTGTGCCCTCTCGACGGAGGGTCTGAATAATAAGCTAACTAACTAATCTAAGCTAATTAAACTAATTATTACAAAACAAAGCTAATTAACTAATCCTAGTTAACTAGTTAGGTATTACAACACAAATTGATAGCTAAGTGCATTAATTACTTAAGTACAGAACCAAATAGCTAACCAAGCAAAGAAGCTAAGTTAAAGCAGTAAAAGAGGAGCCTCGGGGCGAGAAGTGTATGCATACTCGATCGCCTCGTTCGAAAATCCATCGCGATCCCCAACTTGCCTCAGTTTGCAATTGTTCTCAGGACACTGCACAAAGCTCCAGATAGCTTCTACTCCACCATAGGCACCCCCAGAAAGCATGGCCAACCACTTATTGGTGTTGCCAACCACTTGCCGACCACTTACCTTTGTTGCAGACCAGAAAAAGTAGTCGGCCAGCCACTTTTACTGGTCTGTCGACCAGAAAATTCTGCACACTTCCAGTTTGCTGCAATAGAAAACAAGAAGGGGCATGGCAATGTATTTGCAAGATATGTGTGCATAACCATCCTTCCTATCATTTCATGATCTCAAGGAAGTGCGGTTCTCGACTCTCGGGCCACCAATCGAGCATCGCAATACACGATGGCCGAGAAGCCAAGATTGCATGATTCAATATCAATGAATGCACAAATAACACTTAAGGGCCTTAACCTCTATCATGATTGATCAAGAGGGTCGGCGACCGAGAATTGAGGCACGTTTCATCACTTCAAGTATGAAACGTCCCTCGTTTCTCGTTTTTGGATTGATGTCCAATCCAAACATGCAATGCAACTCAAGCATGCCAAACACAATGCAATGCAACATGAGCATACAACGACATGCAAACACTATGCAATGTAACAACACACAAACAACATGCAATGCAAGGGCTATATAATGCAATACTCAATGGACTAAACCAACCTCAAACAAACCTCATGCATGCCAAGACAATGGCCAAAACATGCTGAAAATGAAGTCCGAAAGCAATACAAGCATGCATACACATTGGCCCATCAACTAAGCATAAGAGCACAACTCTCAAAAGTGCTCAAGGAGTGACAAATGTGGAAGTATGACAACACTATATGCTCTGAAATCGTGTAAGAAATGATGCCAAATCATCCAAACAACACAAGCATGGCATGTTAAGAGGTCCAAGACACAAGGCCACCAAAGGAGACTACACAAGGGGCATGCTACACATGGCATAAATGAAGGAACCAATCATGGACAGAGCTCAAATAGGTCAAGACAAGGACCAATGCATGCTGAGATGGGAGCTTAAAGGTCTAGGCAAGCATGCATACACATTGGTTCCCAAACAAGGCAATAATGCACAACCCTTGAAAGCATTCAAAGAGTGAAAAAGTGGGAACATGGCAATGCTATATGCTCTGAAATAACATAGTAGATGATGCCAAATCATGCACATGTCACAAATGAAGCATGCTATGGTGCTCAAAACTCAAAGCTAGCAAGGCCAATTGCACTATAACTAATCAATACATGAACCATATGGCCAAGGCAACCCAAAATAGTCTTAGAGCATGTCAAAATAATGCTAAAACATATATGGACTAGAGCTAACACATGCTAGCATGAAGGGTATGAAGCATGAGGTATGCAAGGCCAATGAGGAGGAGTACACTACACCTACCAAAACCAAGCATGAGATGACTTCAACAACAAAAATCAGAGTTGTATTATGGCAAAACAAGACCAAAAACACACTGAAATGGTGGCCCAAAAGCCTAGGCAAGATGGCATACACAATGGCTCATTTTCAAGGCATAAAGCACCAACCCTCCAAAGTATTGAAAGAGTGAAAGATGTGAAGACATGGCAGTAAAACATGATTTGAAATCACATACTATATGATGCCAAATCATGCAAATAGCCCAAACAATGCATGCTAGTGACTTGGAAACTCAAGGCTAGTGAGCTAGAATGCACTATGGCTATACAAAGCAAGGCATGCATGACCAAAACAACATAAATCAGACCTTAAGCATGGAAAAACATGAACAAAAGCTTCTTTGAGTAGAGCCAAAAGCATGCTAGAATGATGGTCAAAAACGTGATGCATGTTAGGCTAGTGAATGGAAATGCACTACAAGTGCAAGGAGCATGCAAGAGGCAATCAAACCAAATTAAAACAAAGCTAAGGCATGGTAAAACAATACCAAAAACATGCTGAGATAGAGCCAAAACATGCTAGAAAGGTGAGCTATCAACATGAGCATGTAAGGCTAGTTTGCAAGGATTACACTACACATACAAGAAGCATGCAAGGGGTGACCAAGATAGCTAAAAACAGAGTTATGGAAGGTCTGGAAAGCCACAAAAATGAGCCTAAACAAAGCCTCCAAGAAGTAGAAATACATGCTCTTTTGTAAGACCATTAACACAAGCAAACAAGAGAAGAGGATGGGGGGGACAACCTCCTCTTATTTAAGACCTCAAAACACATTTTCCACGACTAAAATTCCTTTGGAATTCAGTGGTAGAAAGGCCATGCAAAGGTGATCACAAAGGTCTAAAGTGATAGCCCAAAACAAGGCCAAACAAGGCACAAAAGGGGGTAGAACACCCCTAACACCCAATGAGCCTCAAACAAACATGTTAAATACTTAAAACCAGAACTTTTTATAGTAGAAAGTCAAGCCAAAATAAGCATGCAAATAGGTCAAAAAGCTTAATCAAAATAAAGTTTTAAAGGGTTAGTTGACTCACCCTTGAAGAACAACTTCAAAGCTGCAACTCCAGTAGCTTTTCTGAGCTCAAACCAATCCAAAAACCCCAAAACCAACTTCTAAGTGCCTCAGCTCCAAGAGTATGGTGTTTCACTATGTGTTTGTGTGCAAAAGTGTAATGAAAAGGCACTTTTAAGCACAAATATGAGAGAAAGGAGGAATTATAGATATAGATGATATGTATAGCCCTTAGCCAAATTTCTCAACCTGAGACAAGAGGGAGGGGGCTCCCCCTTATAGAAAAGCATGTATCAAGCTTGTTGAGCAAGCTTGAAGCTTGAATCAATCCCTTCATACACGTGTATGGAGAATGTAATCTGTGTACTCCAGCTGGCACAGCTGGCATCCACAACACCTGTAGAAAGTGAAGGAACGCCGACCACTTGAAGTGGTCGACTAGCTACATATACTGGTCAGCCGACCACTTAAAGTGGTCTTCAAGAAAACCAAGTGGTCGGCAGAGGGGGATAGGTGGTCTGCACAAAGAAAGCAAGGTGGTGGCATAGTGGCCTACCACCAAGACCAGTTGGCCGATCAAAAAACTGGTTGGCGGGAAAGAAAAGTGGTTTTCAGGGAAAGAACTGGTCTCCAACCCTCATTCGACCCTCCAAGCAAGGAAAACAAGGTTTATGCCAAAAACAAACCAAAGAGGATGCAAGACAAGAGTCCGGGGGTTGAGGCGCGCAGCCGGAAGCCTTGAAAACTAGTCTACGGGCACCAAAAGTGGTCTACGAGGGAAAAGACCTCTGTGTCCCTCTAGACCAAGGCAACAAGTCATGGTTCGAAAACCAGGCCAAAAGAAGAACGGTAAGCGGTCCCAAGACAAAGTGTACGGCAGAAGGCTTCGGAAACCGGAAACTAGCGTACAAGAGGGAAAAGTGGTCTACAGACCTCTCTCTCCCTCTAGGCAAGGGAAAACAAGGTATGATCTACAAACCAAGCCAAAACACAAAGAGTTTAGAGGCCCGGAGGCGAGGCATTCAACCGAAAACCCCGGAAACTCGAAACGAGCACAAACATGCACAATCATCGAGCGCTCAAACGACGACGTCTGAGTCTTAAGGTCGGTCAAAAATGGGGTGTCTACAGTGTGCGTCTCACACTTGTGGCCTTGCCGCTACTTCTAGCTACAACTCGCACCAGGTCTGGCTTGCACTTTCTCAATTTCTTCTTTGCTTCGAATCTGTGGATAAACTCTATCCAACTCTATAAATAAGTTCAAAACCCTCTTCCTCTTCTTTTTACATTTTCAGATCTGTGGATAGGCTTCTTGTGAAAACCCTTTTTCGAACCCTGATAAATGTTGTGGGATTCACTTAAATATATATAAGTCTTTGGGTTGAAATTTGACCTCCTAATCTTGAGGTAACCACCATTCTTGTTAAAACTTGTTTTGTAAGAAATTTTGGGCTAGGAATCTTGACTTGGAAGAGATATTCTTGAAATTGGTATGAGTGTCTATTGAATCTTGTTATGGATGAGAAATATAATATTCAAATAAAAAGGCCTTGTTTGGTTTGTTTTTCAGAAAGATTTTTGGGAAAAATTCTCTACAAGCAAATTTTTAAGAATAATCAAACCAAACAAATTTTTCCAAAAAAAATCTCAAAATTTTGTTTGGTTACTTACTTTCCAAAATCACTCTCTCTCTTTCTCATACACATCAAATCAATCACTTTTTTTAAAACTCTCTCCCCAAAACAATTTTTCAAAACCATTTCTGAAAAAAGGCAAACCAAACAAGTTTTTGTACTTTTTATCTCAAAAAATACTATACAAACACAAACCAAACATACCCAAAATGTTTCAGATCTTCGGCCTGGAATTTGTTACTCAACTTACTCTGTCTAGAGTCAAAGCCTTGTATAAACGAAGTCTTTAATATTGAATACTGTAATTCAAGAGAGAATGACCCACTTGAATCTTGTATACTCGGAAAATGAATTCTTGTATGAAATCCACGACCTCGAGGCCTTCAAAACCTGCACTAATGAGAGTAAGGGCTATCTCTTGGAAGTTCAAACAGAAGCAAGGCTGTCCCTCAAGAGTCTGAATAGTAGCACACACCCTACTTCGGCAAGAAAGATCCCTCTAGAAAGCAACCGAGTCTACTAAGCTTGCACTAATAGAAGTAAAGATTGTCTCTCAAAAGTTCGAGCGGAAGCAAGGCTGTCCTTCAGAAGTCCAAGTGGATGCACACTTTTATTTCGATAGCTAATGGAAGCAAAGGCTATCCCACAGAAGTTCGAGTAGGAGTACACTCTACTTTGACAAGAAAGATCTTCGAAGCTTGTATTGATGGAAGCAAGGGCTGTTCTTCGGAAGTCCTAGCACACACCCTATTTTCGGCAAGAAAGATCCCATTGGAAGGCAACCGAGTCTACCAAGCTTGCACGAACAGAAGTAAAGATTGTCTCTTGGAAGTCCGAGCGGAAGCAAGGTTGTCCCTTAGAAGTTCGAATGGATGCACATTTCTACTTCGGCAGCTAATGGAAGCAAAGGCTATCCCTTGGAAGTTTGAGTAAGAGTACACTCTACTTTGACAAGAAAGATCCTCGAAGCTCATACTGATGGAAGTGAGGTTTGTTTTTCGAAAGTTTAAGTGGGAGCACACACTCTACTTCAACAAGGAAGATTCTTGAAGCGCGTACTAATGGAAATAAGGGTTGTCCCTTAGAAGTCCAAATGAAAGCATGAGCTATCCCTCGGAAGTTCGGGTGGAAGCACACTCCTTTCTTTGCAAGAAAGATCCCTTTTGGCTGGCAATCGAGTCTACTACTCCTCCTTTTTCTTTAAGGGGCGACAAAAATTGAAAACTATCTCAAGCAACATAACACAATGAAGATACACAATATAGAAAAAATAAACTTCTAATGGAGATACACAATATGGAAGAAATAAATTTCTTTATAACATATGAAAGATAGAACTTCTTGGATAATGTCATAAATACAAATTGTAAATGTCATAGATAGACTTCTTCTATAGAATGTCGACCCTTGCCCCTAGAGTTGCGAGGTCATTCAGAAAGCTTTCACTAGCTGCTTGGGTTGTGGCTGTCATACGCCATTATAGCCACGTCTTTAAGATATCCTCGAGCCCCTGCTCTTTGAACTCTAGCTCATCTGCTTCGAATTTCTTTTTAAAGATCTTCTTAAGCGTTTGACACTTTTCTGTAGGATGTCCTAGTGATCGGTGGAAAACACAATAATTAGGGCCCTCGCGGTCCTTCTACGGCAAAAGCTCTTCGATACGAGGCAACTTCAATTCCCCGTTTGCTACTCATTCTTTAACTAAGGTCTTCACCTCCTCAACACTACACGGAAAATGAGTGTAATCTTTGCAGTTTTTCCTCTTCAGACCTCTGAATCTCTCTCCCTGTGACTTTCGAGTAGAAGACGTGGAAGCTGCAGTGATAGAAGGTCCTTAGGATGACTTGAAGCTGGTTTTATAACTAGTCTCGAACCCGATCTCTTGAGACTAAGGTATGTTGATGTTCTTTGATGCTTTAATTAGTGTCGAGAATGTGGGTATCTTGTGATTAACAAGAAGCATCTTGTACCCATTCAATGCCCCTTTAACACAGATTTGGACCAAGTAGCTTTTCTCTACAGCCTCGTGACAGTCCACGGCTTTGTCTCAGAACCTTTTCACATATTCAAGAATGTCTTCACCATCCCGCTGCTTTTCCTTACACAGGGTGAATGTGGTCACTTTCTCGGCCACCTGAAAAAATTTAGCGTTGAATTTGTTGACCATCTCCTCCTAACTTCGGATAGAGTTTGGGGCCAAGTTAACGTACCAACTATATGCTCGATTGGTGAGGGACTTGGAGAATTCTCTTAATCGAAGGATATGATTTGAATCATGAATCCCCAAAGTCTCGATGAGCCAAACAACATATTCTCAAGCATTTCCTTGCTTGCCATCGAATTTGATGAACTTCGGCACCGTGTACCCCATGGGGTATGGATAACTCAACATCTAATAGGGTATGGTGGCTTGACATCCAGATCGGGTAAAGAGGGTAAAGTCTTCTTTCCATGTTCGAGATCGAACATGGCTTGCACATTGGTGAGAGTGAGAAATTGTTGAGGGAGAGAACTTGATGGTGCTCGAAGACCGAGCCTAGAGCGACTTGGCTATTTGGGTGTTAAGAATTCACCATTGATGTAAGAATGTGGTGATATTGACCATTGGCATCTATGGATATGACATTCGGTAATGTAGCATTGAATTGAGTTCCATAAACTCCGTTATATGCCATTGGTATGCCAGGTTGGACTTGGAAAGCCATTGTTAGAGCCAAAGAAGACCCGTTCAGTACATGAGTAGAATCTACAATCGGTGGAACAAAATTAGGCATTGATGGTGCACCATTTTGTAGAGAAATTTCTGTGGGCCTTCATTAAACTTCTACAACCGCTGGAATACCATTCATTGCGCTGGAAACTCCTCCAACCACCGATGGACCATGGCTCGATCCTTTAGGTGCGTGATTTTGCACATTATTTTGAGCAACTTTAGGGAGAATTTGGGTTGGGTCTTTATGGTTTTGACCATTCCCAACATCACCATGAACTTGTTGATGCTTGCTGACGCCAATTTGACCTCCATTTGTTACCGGTGGTGCGAAACTCGAATCCATCCACCAACATGGTGTAGGTGAGATTTTGAAGGGTCCTAAGAATCTCTTGTTGAGTGTATTGGAGTCCTTTCAAGGATGAGAGGTGGGTCTTGAACTTGAGTCCTCTCATTACCACTATTAGAAGAGCCTTGTTGATGAACTTCTTCTTTTTCCGTCATTTTTACCGGAGTTGTGTAGATTCTGGATCTTGTTGAGACCATTAACCAACCATCCTTCCAAGTGAAGTCGACAAAATGTATGAGAGGGTTCAAGAATTCTGTCAGAAAATTTGGCTTCTCTTGAAATGATGAGAGGTTAAGATTCTTTAATAGTCAAAACTAGGAACACAATAGCAAAGAGATGATGGAGATAAGAGATTGGGTGAAGAAGAAGGCAAAGTAGCTAGAGAGAGAATAATGGCAAGGTTCTCCCATGGATCTCCCACTTTCACTCTCAAGGTAGATAATGGAAAAGGGAAATTAGTTCTTTCCCAAGAGTTGTCTCTCCAAAATTCATCCCTTGTAAAACTATGAGTGGGTGCTATTTATAGACACCTCATGATGTAGGATGGAGCCCATATGCAAGGCATATGAAGAATATTCCTTCTAACTACCTTGTCCGAGGAGGTGACCTCTCCAAGGATGAAGAAAATCCCGAAGAGGAGATCAACCTCTTGGCAAACCCTTCTTCGTAGCCACACATAACCAATGATCCCCAACCATCCCAAGGGGTCAGGGGTAGTCCCAGAAGACACCCTGCTACAGAAGAGCCAGGAGCAGTTCAAAAGAACACCCTATCAGAATATTGTCGAGTCTCGGGGACCCCTAGATCATGCCACCTCGACCCGGGTATATGCTAGTTTAACCGAAGAGTGAATTTATCTCCACTCACCATCCTCGGGATCAGGTCCTTTGTTCGGACTCCATTACGCCCATGGTTTTGGTGCGTAGATCTTGGAAAGCTCCGAGCCCACAAGTGTTCTGGGACTTATTAACAGAGTGACGTTTAGATTGCGTCCGAAACCGTTTCGAAGCCAAGCACTTCGGATCCCTAGGTTCGTAGATCTGAACCCTTTTCAAGTCCGAACTCAAATAGGTCTCTAGGTTTGTGGTTCCGAACCCTTTCAAGACTAGGCCAATACCTCAGAGAATGGATCTCCACCAAGGGTTTCATCTCTTCTGAAAGCAACGGTTAACCTCCTCGGACGCCTATATGATCTGAGCATCTTTAGATGGGTCTGTTGGACTCTCTTTAGAAATATATGCTTGAAATGTATCCTCATAAGTCCAATTTGTTGACTTTCTTGTAGGCCCGTTCAATAGAATTCAACTGGCCCATTTGGCAATAATTTCTCAAAGCTCACCAAGTTTTGGGCTTTCCGATTGGGCTTTGATTGGGCCCAATTAATTTAGTGGGCTCAAGTTAACCCCTCTTACAAACTCCTTCATTCTTTTTCTAGCATCATGAGCAACATTTTTTGGAGAAAATTGCTTCCTAAGTTCTTGCTTGAAAGTTTTCCACGGTGTCGATGGAGCAAGTGCCTTTATATATATGCTCAGGTGTGAATATGCATAAACCTACTTCATCCGCCCACTGGACAAATAATCCAGTTTCCTCAATTGAATCCAAAACAACATTAAGACTGAACTAGATTTAGGAGAGACAATTAATGACTTAAAAATTTTCAGAGCAACCAAATTTAATGGGATGTTGAGGTCATTACAAAAATAGTGATCTAACAAAGAATGGTAGCAGCATCACGCGATAAATTGTAAATGCTAAACGAAGAGAGCTTGGAAGGTAATCCACCCAAACTATTTAGCCCTCTGTCATTGTTCCCTCATGATCAGCAATCTTAATCACTTCAGTGAGCTCATCTGTACAAGGTCCACAGCAAACACCTGATAAAGGAAAAATTACAGTAGTGTTTGGTAGAGTTTTCTAAATAGGAGTTGTATTTTGAGTTTGTGAGTTTTGGAATTATGATTTGAGTGTGGAAAATTTGTTTGGTGAATGAGTTTTGAAAAGAGTTTTGAATTGAGTGGGAAATTTTTGATATGACATATGATATTTAATACAAAAACTTATAACTCATAATCAAACACATAACTCAAAATTCTATTCAAAGTTCATAAAAATTTTAAAAAATTCAGATAATATTTTTTATTGAATATATAAAAATTATCATGTGTCAAATGCAAAAATAAATAAAAATAAATAAAAATTACTGTACCAGTCAATCGGCCGGACGATCGGTTAGCCCAAATTTTCCCGCCTTGGATAGAGTTTTCAAAATTGAATGTGGAATTAACTTTGGAAAACCGTAAAAAAACGTCAAACGCAAATAAAAGGGTAGAAATATATTTAGAAAATGCAACCAAACGCAGCCTACAGCTTTCTAGAAGTCCTGCAACTGTAAAAAAAGAAAAAAAAAAAAAAAAAAAACAAAAACGACAACATGAAAGGAGAAATGCATTACAAACAACAAAGAGAGCATTGAGAATGGTATTCAAGGACATGGCCGGCCTTGAGATTTAGGGGGCCTAAGGCGAATTTCGAAAATGGGAGCCCCTCTTACATTAAAAAAAAAATTCATGTATAAAACGATAAGTTACAACTTTTTTATTTGTTTGTAGCCACAAAAAAAATTATTTGCACATATAATCATTAAAATTATAAACAAAACAATTTAATGAAACAAAATTAGGGCAAAAAAATTATAAAAAAGTTATTCAATTAAAACTGATAAAGACTTAGGTAAAAAAATAGGGCAAAATTATTTATTCTACTAAAATTCAACAGATAAAGAAGGTAAAAAAAAAAATTAGGGCCCATATATTGTATGTATTGTTCTTATGGGGTTTAAACATTTTTTTTAATATATATTTTCATTTTAATAAATATGACACTTATAAATAAATATGGGCTAAATCATAGATGGACCCAATAAAATATTTGGGACCCTTTAAATTGATCCTAAAAAAATAAAAAATAAAATTGAGCCTATAACATTTTACTAAATTTGGAGACCCGGGATTCTATTTGCATCTAAAAAATCATTACGTAAGTCCAATTTCTTAGTACATTGTGCCTGTTTGGCAGAGCTTAATTACAGCTTATTTCAGCTTTCAGCTTAATTTAAGCTATTTTGATGTGTTTGGTTTAGCTTATAGCTTATAGCTTATAGCTTTTTAGAAGTCAGAAATCAGCTTATTCTTTGAATGGGGTAGGAGATGCTTTAAGAATAAGCTGGAAATCAGCTTAAGCTGAAAGTTATAAGCTATAAGCTGTTTAGGCATAAACTATAAGCACTTTCCCACAGCTCTACCAAACAGGGCCATTATATTAAATTATTTAGAGTTATAATCTACTTTCAATATACCCTATATTTTTTCTTACTTTACCCTTCAAGGTACACCCTAATAATAAACAAATCAAAACCCTAATTTCACTCAAACTCAATATGTGAGATCAAAATCCAGGATTCGTGTAATGAGTTGTTGCTCGTATATGTTGGAGTGGAATTTTTCTATCACTTAGGTCCTGCAGCAGATTATTGCTATGGTTTGAAGGATTACATCAATGAGATTATATGTGAACTTTATTATGAAATCATCCACTGATGATTACAAGGTAATAATGGCAACCCAGCTTACGATAATTTTGTCATGGATGTCGTGGTTGAAAGTTTGAAAAACAAGACGAGTTGAGATTGATTTTCCTTATAATAAACAAACAGTGAAGTCAAGGTCTGTAGTGGCACAGAGACCCACCGCAAATCAAATGGTAGTGACGATAATGGTAAGTTTTGGTATAATGAATTAGACTTTTAATGGTAAATTTTGGTAGGGTGAATTGGAGTTTTAGAATGAAGAAGAAGATAAAGAGAAAATAATTGAAATTTGAGAAGAAAATGAAGAGAGTTGCATATGAAAAATATGTATAAGTGATTTGAATGTACTATAAGAAAAAAAAATTATTTTTGGATTTAATATTTATTGTTCTTATTAGTAAATTTACATAAAGATATAATAAAAATTTCAATTAGGCTTACTAAGTTATTATTTGAGTGCAAATAGAATCATCCAAAATTTTGGGATCTAAGGCACAAGCTTTACTGACCTTAGGCCAGGGCCGGCCCGGTTCAAGGAGCCACGGTTCAATATAAATTTCATGCGCATATTCTTACCAATAAAAATTACATGACCAAACATAGCAAGATAGTCGTTCAAAAAAAAAAACATAGCAAGATAGGGCTGTGAAAAAAAACCGATTAATCAGTAAACCGGTCTGAACTGGTCTTTTTCTTTCTGAAACAAAGTCCAGCGTCCAGGTCCAATTTTTTATTTTAAAAAAAAAAAGCATATTAAATCGTTTAGACAAGCGGTTTATTGCTCACAGATGGGTGTGCAGTTACATGTTTTCCTCAAAATTGAAGCAAACAAATCCATGTACACCTCTAATGCAAAGGAATTTGATGAACTAGCAACAGAATACCCCAGGATGCACCATTAGGCCATATTCTATTGATAAAACCTACAGTAACTGAAGACAGGCCATATTCTATTTTTTCTTTTGTTCCCTTACGGGTGACAATTTGATACATGACCTGTTAATACAACTCGAAATGTACGCATAATTAGAGAGTTAGGATTGGTATTTTTTGACACACAAAAATATTACATGACACAACAATACGAATATTAAATTGGTTGATTTAGAGTTAAGCAGGCATAACCCGAGCACTACTCATATAATAATTTGTGTCAGTACATGGATACGAACGGACCCACTGTAAACCCCATGCAACCAGTAGAAGCCATTGAAATGCAAATGTTTTATTCTCAGCCATTAAATTATAATTTGGTATAGAAAGAAGAAAATTAAATATATATTTAAAAATTTACTAAAAATTACAAAAAAATAAAAATAAAAATTGCTTTTTGTTTTCTTTAGTGGGTATTTTTCAAATTTTTATATATTTGTTTTTAGGGTCTTCTAATAAGATTGCAGTTTATTTTTTTTTTTAAATTACTAAAAAAATTAACTGAAAAATGAGACGAAAAGATACAATTACCAACTTTTGGGATTCTATTTAATTTATTAGGTTTGGTTCATTGGAATCAAATGGAATTGAATGAGTATTTCATTAAAATATCAATTTTCATGTTTAGTTTGCAATGACCATTCTGTTATATTTCAACTAGCCTATCACCCGTGCTATGCACGGGATAATTATAGATATTTATATATTTTTTAATATATAAATTAAATACATGGGGTTTGACCGAGGAGTTTGAAAAAATTTAATAAGTGTTTTTTTTTTTTCAAAAAACAAAACAAAAAAATTAAGAGAGAAAAAAATTAAGAGGCATTTACACCATAATTACATAGGTCTCTTGGGGATGCAAAAAGTAAGGAAATTATGATTTCATTTATTGCGTTATATTTGTTTTAATTTTTTTAATATATAAATTAAATACATGGGGTTTGACCGAGGAGTTTGAAAGAATTTAATAAGTGTTTTTTTATTTTTTTTTCAAAAAACAAAACAAAAAAATTAAGAGGGAAAAAAATTAAGAGGCATTTACACCATAATTACATGGGTTTCTTGGGGATGCAAAAAGTAAGGAAATTAGGATTTCATTTATTGCGTGTCAATAGTATAATTATTATAAATCAATCACCAATCACTAAGTCAATTTTTTTTTAAAAAAATATTAAAAAATCAAGAAATTAGGATGGACATGTTGGAGCTTCCACAAGCCTTGGGTTTTAAAAGACCATTTTCCTTAATATATAGATTTATTCCAATAAATTAAATGAAGCATTAATTTTTTTTTTTTTTAAAGACTTATGTTCAGCAAAATATAGTATCAAGATGGCTTAACTACGTGACTTTTCATTTAACTTTAGTCGGTAAAAACATCTCTAATCTTTCACTTTTTCTTTAGTTCAATTTAAATTTGATGGAAAAGTATTCAAATATCATCTCCAATGATTTGAACAAATGCTAATCAAGAGAGAGTCATTTTTTTATCAAATTGAGAACTCATCAAATTATTCATTAAATTTAAATTTGATAAAAATTTAAAAAGATGAAACATTAGAGATTTGTTTTTTCATCAAATTTGATGAAAAAGAAAATTGGAATAAGAGGCAAATTTTAAAAAAAATATTTTGATAAAAATTTGTTGAAAAGATTGGAATAGTTTATATCAAATTAATTTTTTACTTAAATTTAAAATCAA
Source organism: Camellia lanceoleosa (assembly GCA_025200525.1). Taxonomy (NCBI): domain Eukaryota; kingdom Viridiplantae; phylum Streptophyta; class Magnoliopsida; order Ericales; family Theaceae; genus Camellia; species Camellia lanceoleosa. The sequence goes on along the minus strand of CM045768.1, from coordinate 83,052,657 downwards.
ATTAAATGGAAAAAAATAGTACATAATTGGAGTTGCTCTAATATATTTTGTTTGGATGGATTGGTTAAGGAGGGATTGTAATTTATCGGACTGTTAATCCTGGGATACATAGTCCTTAGATTATTTGGTTGGAAAGGATGTGTATCCCATGTCTATTTAGTTATGGGATTAAACGTAAGGAAAAGACTTTTCCATTGAATCCTATATTTGTTTGAGATATTATGAAAAATGATAAATGTTCAAAAGATAATTTTGCACTTTTAAATTGTTTACTAAATAATATCAATATTAAAATATTAAACATGTCTTTAATATTTTAAGTTTTTTGGGCTAGATTAAACAAAAAAATATTTTATTTTTTAAAAAAGTAAATAAATTTATTTTTAAAATATTAAATATATAAAATATCAATAAAACTTTGTGTAATTTTTTAAAATAAAAATTCTAAATAAATTTATTTCAAAAAATAATAATAATTACATAAAACATCAATAAAAATTTAAATAAAACATCAATAAAATTTTAAAATAAAACGTCTTAAAAAATTAAATAAATAAAACATCAATAAAAATTAAATAAAATAAAATAATTTCATTTTTAAATTGAGACATTTAAATTTTATTATAACTGTTCCGATTTAGACCCGTCCCTTTTCATGCTCTTACATTTGGAGTTTCGTTTCTTTAATTGTTGTTTATACCATTTTCATCTTGTTGTTAGTTGAATCTAATTGTTTAAAATTGGTGGTTTTGTTTGAAATAAGATGGGAGTTAGTTTTTTCAAAAGAGTTATTGTCCATTTCATTTCTTGGTCACTCGAGCGATGCTTTGGTCGCTCGAGCGGTCCTTGAGATCTCCTAATATTTTTACAGGTCTGTAAAACTTCTGGAAGTAGGGTGATCTTTGCTCAAGTGGTCATTTATTCACTTAAGCAGTCTTTTGCAGGTCTGAACTTCTAGAGGGGGTCATTGTGTGCTCGAGTAGTGTTTTGGTCACTCGATCAGTGTCACTTATTGTGTCTGATGCTCGAGCGATAATTTGATCGCTAGAGCAGTCTGTGCGTATATCAGATCAGGGAGAAGCCATTTCTAGTCACTTTTTCATTCCTCTCTCTCTCTCTAATACACTTTCAAACCTAATTTCTTCACACACACTCTCTCTCTCTCTCTCTCTCTCTCTCTCTCTCGTTCTTGCCTAAACACCTCAAATACATACAAATCCATTGATTTTTCCACCATAGTTCCTTGGAGAAAAGAGTAGAGCTCATTGAAAGTTTCGTTTTAATAAAAGAAGATCTTGTTTTCAGCTCTATTGAACTTCTACTCTTGCTCTCTTCTTCTTCTACTTTGAGATAAGGATTTCTTCAACCTTTTGTATGATTCATAGCTTGGTTATTTGCTCTTTAAAAAACTCTAGTGATTTGGGGATTTTGGGTTTAAATCCAGGGTTTGATTTTGATATGTAAAAGATGGATTTTTCAAATGGATTCTTGAGAAAGGTTGTGAGAGTGTGAATATTACTGAGTTGTGTTGAAATGTTGGAAATTCATTCCTTAAATGTGATTTTGAAAATAAAGGATGTTTATTTGGAAAATCATTGATGTTTGATTTGTGAAAGAAAAGGAAAAGATGTTGGGTTTGAAAGGATAAGATGAATATATTTGTTGATGATAAGAGTGGAGTTGATATAGATATTATTGCTTCCATTTTGAAATTCATGAGATTATATCTATTATTGGAAAATTATTTGTTGAGTAGAGATATTTGTTTTGCGCTATTGGTGAAGGATTGCTTTGATTGTTGTAGAAATTGTATGAGGATTAGGTTAATTGAAACTAATTATTCATACATCTTACATTGAGCATTATTTCATACTTAACATTGAAAATGTATTGTTTTGAGAAAAATGGGTGTATACATTGGTGAATTTAGTTAGCGGGTGTGGTTGTGGTTTATTATGTTGGTCTGTGTGTCCTTAGTGAAAGTCCAAAACCCTACGCGGTTATGTGTTGATCCTTTCGGTTAGTACCGGTAAAATAGCTTTGGTAGTGCTTGTATAGCCTATTAGCAGACATGTACCTAGAGATTCCCAATGTTTTATATCCACTGTCTTGTTTTCAGATTTAAAAATTATTGTTTTATGAATTGATATACATATAATTGAGACATTGCATTGTTTTGAAAGAGAAAGTATAATGTTTGGCAAGTGGCATGCATATGCATTCACCTTATGATTTTGTTAAGCTTCATACATTTTGTTCAAATAACTCTACTGAGCTTTAGCTCACCTTAGGCAGAAAACAACTTTCAAGTGCTGATGATATGCCTCAACCAAGGACATACCTTGGGAAGACTTGGAGTAAAGAGCTTATTTTTGTGCAAGGTTTGGGCTTTCAATGCATTGAGTTTAACTCACTTTTGTTGTACTCAAGCTTTGGCTTGGAAAGATATAACCATTACGGCATAAACTTATTTGTGATTCCTTTTTTATTACAACTTATTTACATATGTCATATGTTATAGATTCAGGATCTAGGATTTATGAATGTATATATACATATGTCATCTTTTGTACGCTGAAATAGAATCAATGAAAGATTAATAATATGTAAATTTATGTTTTTCCATTGAATATTATGAGGTGGATTGTTATTATTATTTTGGGGCGTTACAACTTGGTATTAGAGCTACCGAGTTTAAATACTTTGGGATCGTGGGACGTGGTTTTTACCACAATAGGTTTATCTTGTTAGATGATATTAAAAGTAGACCTAGTATCACTGCAGGAAAATTGACTTTTAGCGGCTTTTAAAAAACGCCACTATAGGCCTGAAAAATGCCACTATTGGATTTTACGACGTTTAATATTTTCATCGCTGATACGGTGGCCATAATAGTTTCACAACGTTTAAAAAACGTCGCAAAAGACAATAATGCCACAAAATATTTGACGCAAGTTTAAATTTCCGTCACAATTAACGTATAACATCATGATGACGCCATTTTGTGGCGTTTTCTCAAAAAACACCACCTTTCTTTTTTCTGAATAGACTCACAGGTGACATCATTTGGTAGCATTTTTTTTAAAAAATGCCATTTTTCCTCTCTCTCTCTCTATCTCTCTCTCTTTCTCTCCCGATTCTGAGCATAGCTGGATAATTAATTGAAAATTTGTAAAAGAACACATATGGGTTCCAGGATACATATATGCACAACTCATAAAACCCCCAGTAGGTGAAGACACAACTAATAAATAATTCATGGGTTTCAGTGGTCTAGATAATTTTCTTGAAAAAGCATGTGATACAAATGAATGCGTAGACCCCGAGTCAATCAAAATATAAGCATTTTTAGCACAAATATGGAGTATACCTGACACTAATGTCTTCATATTTTGCACATCTCTTGGTACAAGTGCGAAAATCGGGCCTTACCTTAAAGTTTCTCTCTCTATAGCTTTAGAATTGGGTTTTGTGTAACGATTGATACTACAACACTTGCTACTGGTCTATTAGTGCCTTGAGATGCGAGTGGACAATCTTTGACTATGTGGCCCACTTTGCCACACCTATAACATGCCCTAGAAATTTTGTAACAAACCTCTTTATGTCTTCAACCACATTCTGAACAAGGTAGTACAGAATTGTTCCTTTGACTGGAACTACTCATCGGCCCTCTATTATGTTTTTTATTTTGTGAGTTGTTTTGTCCCTTCTTGAAATTAAATCCTTGCCTTTTACTCTTCCAGTCAATCACCAGTGTCTTGGCCTGCTTTAAAGCTGCAATATTTGCCTCAGACATGATAGCTCTATCAAGAACATCCACATATTTGGTTAATTTGAGAACATTGATCCGGTTAAGTATTTCCACATTGAGTCCTCCCTCAAATTTTCTGGCCTTTTTGTAGTCAGTATCTACCATGTGTGGTGCATATCGGGCGAGCTCAGTGAATTTAGCTTCATATTCGGCCACAGACATAGTACCCTGCTTCAATTGTTCAAAATCAGATACTTACAGTCACAGACACACTGAGGGAAATATTTATCTTAGAATACCTCCTTGAACTGAGCCCAAGTCATGGAACCGTTGTTGTCCCGAGTAAGCATCCACCATCGCCTTGCCTCTTCTTGTAACGTGAAAGTAGCCAATAACACTTTTTGTACCTCTAACATGGGAACACTTCAAACAATTTTTCAGTTTCTAAGACCTATGCTTTGGCTTTCAGTGGCTCAAGACCTCCTTGGAATGTTGGTGGCTTCATTTTATTGAACTTTTGTGTCAGGGCTATGAGGTCATCATTGTTGCTTAACTTATTTTGAACTGGTAGAGGAGGAGGAGGAGGAGGAGGAGGAAGAGGAGGTGAGAGCTGTTGATTCTGTTGTTGTTGTCTTAAAGATTAGTCAATAGTTCAACCATCCTTTCCAACCATACAATTCTCGCATCTGATGATTCTGTTTCATCTACATTTCTTGCATTCTCCATTGCACTATATAAACCATGGCAATAATAAACACAGGAAAGATGGTTCTCATGTTTATGTTAACACATATACTTACACCATATCCACAAACACTCACACATGCTCATGCCATGCCCTAATTTATTTTCTAGGACATCCTATAGTTCATTTGGACACGTGTGTGCGGTATAACTCATGCTCTGAAACCACTCTGTCACGATCCAAACCCGCCCTTATAGGTTTAGTGTCGTAACTAGCCAGTAATTTGAGATTACCAAAAGCCTGCTTTATAGTAATACAGTAAAAGGGGGCTGGTGTAAGCCAATCAATAATAAAATATAACGTCCAAAGAGCTGTAAGGACTTAAATGACCAAACAAACTTTATATGATATATTCAGATATTCACATAAGTCCATGTCCAAACATGCCATAACTTAGGGAATTAAATCCCAATAACAAAATGGAAAAACAAAAGTCTGAAACAAAAACTTCATAACATATGATCATAGTCACAAGTGGGAAAATTAGAAACACCCAAAAGTATTGACACAAGTCAGTTCGGAACCTCGTGATGAGGCACATTAGCTGGCTTAACAAAACAGGGTTCGAGTCAACTCCGCTAAGACCGATCTGGTGCTTGATCACCTACATACATATATTAAATAGTGAGCTAGAGCCCAGTGAATAACAATTGTGTAAAGGGGTTATGAATGATGTGCTCACAATCAGTTAAAAATAATTAGTTTCAGTAGTGATTCAATTCACAAAGTAGTATCTCATACATTAAATGAAATCATTTCAGTCATACGTGGTACATCCAATAGCAGAACAGTACAGTAAGTCTTAAAAACCGAACAGTCATTCGATGGCCATCAATATAGTAAACAATAGTTCCAAGAATTGGAACTGACAGAGATCTCTGTAACAGTAGCAGGATACAGTAATAGTATGCTATGAATGCCACGAATATAGTTCATAAATTAAGACAATCATTCATTCAATAAACAGTATCATTTCAGAAACAGAACTTAGCAATATCATTTAGAAAATAATTAACACTTGAACATGGCTTTACAATATTGTTATTCACAGTGGGCTCCCTGAATTATGTGCTTAAGATGCGGCGTCCAACCCAAACAAACAAATTCAAGCACAACTCAATTACATTCATGTCATTCAATCATATCTCTTCAGTTCGGTACTTATACTTATTCGGTTTCTTTGTTACTCGTTTGTTTGGTTATTCGTATTTGTTCTTTTATTTCATTCGTGTTCATGAGATGTGAATGCAAACGAAAAACACTTAAAAACCATGCAAACGAAGACCTGGAAAGGTAGAAAAATGGAGCGAAAATAAAACCGGGACTGCCTTCAAAACCGTATGTGCGGGGGCACTAGCCGCACGTGCGGAACCACCATTGCATGTGCGCTCTGGACATGCAATTAAAGTAGTAGGTGCAGCTTGTGCTGCCCTATTTTTCGCATGTGCAGGGCCCCAAGCTGCACCTGTGGAACTGGGTAAAATCCAGTCCGAAATGTGCTCTTCAAATTGGATTGAAAATTCTTGAAAAATAGGCTCTAAATTCATGTATTTCAACCCCAAATTCATATAAACAAGCTTGAATTTGGACCATAACATCAAATAGAGATCAAAACTTGTAAACAAATTCCAAATTTCCAATTTGAAAGATCAAAGACTCCAAATAAATTATAAACACATAAACCATGTGTTTTAAAACTTCAAGTCCAAAATTTATGAGGAAATCCCTTCAAAACTTTTAGAATTATGAAGATTACGCAAGAAAATATGTGTGTAAATAAGAATGTCTTGAATTCATGCCATGCATGTTGAATTTGAGAACAAATTCCTTCAATTCTTCACTTTTATGATCATACAAGTTCATCTAGCTTTTCAACTTCTAAATCTTTCTACAAAACCTTTAATTTGTCAACAATTCATTCTATTTCAACTCAATTTCCAAAGGATGATAACTATGACATCTCAATTCATGGAATTAAAGGAGAGTTCTTACCTTAATTGGTTGATTTATGAAGAATTAGCCTAATCTCCCTTGTTTCTCTAAGCTTTCCTCTTCTCTTCTTTGAAACCCTCCTTAGAAGTCTCTCAAAGTTGCCTATACAATATCCACTATCTCTCTCTTATTTCCTCTTTCTTTGTTATTTAATTTGACGAGTAGAGTTTAGGATTATGATTCATCTCTAATTAATCCTAAGCCATGTGGTTAAATTAAATTTCATCAACATCAAAGTCACTTCACTTAAATCAATTCTTATCAAAATCTAATTAAACTAGACTAACTTAATTATTCGAATGTGGATTAGGCTCTAATTACCTATCCAATTATTTACTTCTAATTTGTTTAAATTACTGAGTCAGACAGGTTTAATTACCACCTATTCATATTTGTTCCCAATAACAATACAATACATATAACACATGACACCATAATTAACACATAATCACATGATCAACATTAGTCACATAATTAGCTTAATTAATCAGGGAGGTGGTTATCACAGATTGTCACTAAAGATTTATATCATAATCCCTCCATATGTCAGTAACTATTCGTTCCCTTAACAATCCTCCTTCCCTACATTCTTCAGGTAAACTTGATCTAGCCACATTAGTTTGCACATGTGCTCTTCTAAGCTCTGTATTAACCTCCTCAATAAGACTTTCATTGGGATCAATACCCATGATGTAGTTATGCAAAATACAACAGGCCAAAACAATAGTTGCTTGAGTGTCAACATCATAATATGGCTCTGTCCCACTTCCTAAAATTGGGAAACCTTTTCTTTAGGACACCAAAGGCTCTTTCAATTGCATTTCACAAAGATGCATGACGAAGGTTGAAAAGCTCTCGAGAATTTTCTGGATAATGAACACTATACTCCTTCAAATGGTAACAAGTACTTCTATATGGAGCAAGGAACCCAGTTTTTAGTTGAAATCCTGCATATACTAAGTAATATTTCTCTAGGAACAACAAGTAATTAAATGATGTTAGTTTGAAAGAAATATATATATATATATATTCATCAGAATATATACACGTTCAATGATCACCTTGAGGAACAATCAATTTATCCATTTCTCTTGTTAATGCATTACCTAATATTCTTGAGTCTGAAGCAGATCCTTCCCATCCCAGAAGGATATATGTAAACTTTAAATCAAAAGCACATGCAGCCAAAGCATTTTGAGGGGGATAGCATTTTCAGCCTTGGTATCTTTGTGCATCCTTGTTCGGCACTCTTGCACGAAAATGTGTACTATCAATCACACCAACACAATCCTATAAAAAGTTCATTATTTGTATCCAAACATATAATATTATACCCTAATTGCATTCATGTAACTACATTAACTAATTTAACATTTAGCAAGACTCAAATGACAACCCATTTGGGTACAATCCTTTAAACCTATTTTCCCAATCAACTAATTTAACGCGCAATAAAGTCTATCCCTTTTAATTTAAATAATACTAAAACAAATACTTTGCTTGAAGTTAACATGTACCAAATATGGGACTGTTTCCATTATATACCACTTCTATTGTCCTACAAATTCATCTAAGATGATCAATACTCATATTACCCAAAACTAATTTAATCCAATGCAACAGACCATCCAAAAGCTCACGTTTCAAATAAACATTCAATCAAACATTTCACAAGAATGAAAGGGTTAATTTATAAAGCTTGAAATCATGAAAAAACACAAAATAAAATAAAGTAAAATAAACCAGATAGGCACACATCTATAAACTATAACAAGCAAATTGTCATAACAAACAAACATATAAACAGATAAAATAAAACAAACATAAAATGTAAATCCAATTTAATCTCATTAAAGCCATTCAAAGTGAAAAAAGAAGATATGAAATCATCAAACTACTTAGAAAAAAAAATAGGGTTTCTGCAATTTTACTTCAAAGTAAAATTGCAAAGCAACTTGAACATAGATAAACAAATCCATGTATCTATATTCTCTTATTCATAATAAAACATATATAGGTGTGTGTATGTATGGAATTTTCAATATAGATCTGAGTTTGATAAGAGGATAAGAGAAAATGAAAAAGGGGCACAAATACCTGATCGAATTTTTCGGACAATGAATTATCAATCGAGTTCAGTGATTGAAGATTACCAATTGAAGCAAATGACGATCCCCAATTGGAAGGGTTTGCTGAATGATGCTGCAAATCAAAGATTGTTACCAAAGTTAGATCTACTATTTCACTTCGAAGCAAAATTGCAAAGCAGCTTGAACATAAATAAACAAATCCATGGAAATCAATATAGATCTGAGTTTGATGAGAAGGTAAGAGAAAATGAAAGAGGAGCACAAATACCTAATCGAAAATTCTTGGCAATGAATCTTCAATTGAGTTCATTGATTGAAGATTACCAATTGAAGCAAATAATGATCCCTGATTGGAAGAGTTTGTTGAATGATGCCACGAATCAGAGTTTGCTACCGGAGTTAGATCTTCAAAACTCGTCGGTGGTGGTTTTTCGAAGCTACTCATGAATGGTCTCCTACGAGAAGCTATGAACAATGAAACTATCTCTCCCTAATAAATTTTTCCTCCTAGTTTTCCTAGGTCTTTTCTCACAGATATAAAAAGGAATTGAGGTTCTAGAAGGTCCTCCTATTTCTTAATTTATTTCTCAATCCTTTTCTTTTTCCACATGTTTTCTATTATAACCAAACATAAATAAGATTACATTTCTCTTTCCTAATTGGGTCAAGCTTAGTACGAATTTTTGCTAAGGAAAATTTATCAATAAATTCATATGGGAAAATATCGATCCATTTAATTCTAAGAATTTTTTTATGAACCTATTAGTCTGTTTTGTTTTGAAAAGTTGTATTTATTTAATTTAGTACCATTTAAGTTTAAGTAATTGTCTTTTTGTGATTTATTTTTCTAATTTTCTTATTCATTTTTTAGATAAGAATGGAAAAGTGAGGTGTGGAAAATTCTTTTTGTGAGGATTGGTAGCTAAAATGTTGGTTGTCAAGCGTGAAAATATAAATTTATGTTAGTGTGGTTTTCTGGTATTACATTGGAGTGTTACATTAGAGTGTTATATTTGAAAAAAAAGTACACTAAATTTTTATGTATTACATTAATTGGAGTGTTACATTTGAGAAAAATATACTAAGAAATTTTTTGGAATATTATGTTGTTATGTTTGATAAAAGTATATTAAAGAATTTTTTAGTGTATTACATTGAAGTGTTACCTTTGAAAAATGTATATTAAAGAGTTTTTGTATGTTACATTGATTGGAGTGTTACATTTGAGAAAAATATACTAAGGCCTTGTTTGGTAACTAAATGTTTTAGTCAAATAGTCACTATAAGTTGTCACGTCACTCTCTCTACTATTCTACACATTTTTTCCGTAAAAACCTAAAAAGTTGCTAAAGTAGCTTGTTCTCAAACAAGACCTAAATTTTTATTTATTTATTTATTTATTTTTGGTAATGTTACGTTTGAAAAAAGTGTATTGAGAAATTTTTTAACATGTTACGTTTAGAAAAAGTATATTAATGAATTTTAGTGTTGCATTAATTAGAGTATTATGTTTGAAAAAAGTACACTAAGGAGCTTTGTAGAATATTATGTTATTACGTTAAAATATACTAAGGAGTTTTTTTAATGCGTTACATTGGAGTGGTACATTTAGGAAAAAAGTACATTAAAGAGTTTTTTTGAAGTATTACGTTTAGTAATTTTAACATTATGAGAAAATCTACATTTGTCCCTAACACACGTTTATATTTGATCCTATATGTAATTTATACTAAAATGAGACATTTTGGTCCATAAGACGAAAATAAATAAATAACATAGTTTATAAGATCACTATATGAAATTTATTGATATTTCACTCTTTTTTTTGACCTAGGAATCAATTCTTTACTGCAGGTCAGCCTTTCGGCCGAACAACTCGACCATTGATATAAGCATGCCCATATCTCAACCCACACGATTCAGCCACATAGTATCTTGGCCCAAGGTCATATCACGTGACTTTACTCGAAAATATGTGTCCAAAACTGTTCTTAGCTTCTCTCACTTCTACAATCGTTAAGTGGATGGGAGCTACACAATGTCGAATTGAGGCTGCATCGACCACCTACCTGCTTAGTCCACAAACATCGCCCAATACGATCTCATCTCGGTCAATTACTAGGGGTAAAAAACTAGTGTAACAGTAATATTGATGATGTGGTATTACTGTTACATGAGGGTTTTTTTTTTTCAATACTGAAGTGTTCCTTGGGTTCTCAAAACCCTTATTCTGGAGAAGTTATCGGTTGGTCCTAATGCACCGCCAAGTGGTACTCCAAGGGGTGCTGTGATTGGTGGAAAAAGTAGAGCCCACCATTTTATGTTGGATAATTGCAAAACAGCAGGAGCCATGGTGTTTTGTGATATATCTCAAGAGCACCAAATAATTTTTCCTAGCTCTGATACTTCACCTACCAATGGTGATGTGTCAATTCACCAGTCGCAAATATAGTCTATCACAATAAGTCGTTTCAGCCATCACTTTTTTTTGAAGAGTTTCAAATACATAAATGATTGAGATCACTAAAAAAACATATCACTAATAGCTAATGAGCTAAAACCAAAAAGAGTCAATCATCACATTAAGAGAGAGCCACCTCATTAATGTTCCCCTTATGTTATATTTGGTTGGGAGATTTGGGGAGGGATTTGGAAAGGGAAAGGGAAAAAGTGTGTGAAACTATGTGAAATGTAGATATATTTTTTTCACATTTCACCTACCTTTTTCATTTCTCTTTCCAAATCCCTCCTCAAATCCCTCGACCAAACCAGCATTAGTGTTCTCTTTTTAATGCTCTTAATCATTAATCTTTCAAATAAGCGTCGTCTCTGCATTCATTTTGGTGCCTCTCTCTTCCGGTGTGCACTGCACACATGTATATATACACACTTCTTTTCATTTTTTTACACATCCCATCCAAATCTCCATTAGTGGGACTCCAAAGTTTCAAAGATACCTCGCCCCTACTCGTCCTTTCCAGCGATCGTTTCATCGTTCTGCTCAGATTAACCGATTGCAGTCCTATTAGTGTAAAGAAAATGATGATGAGACAAGTTGATAGCTTGACAACTTGTTTCTAAATCGAATGGATAATTCTCCACCTAGTGTGCGAAGGATGACAAACTTGTAAAATGTTGACTTAAAAACTTGATAGCTTATGATTTTCAAGTTGATTTTGAAAGATATTCCATCATTTTAAAAACAACATAAAATAAAACATCCTCAAATAAGAATCATCCTCAAATTAAAACGTTGGCCTTTGGAAACTCTTCACAATGTTTTCTGTTTAATGATATTCTCATCCCACCACATTATTTCAACCATATTGACAAGATAACAAAATGAAGTAAAAGACAAAAATAATGCTAAATATGAAGTTAACCCATCTCTAAATGCCCACGTGTACACCACTATACTCAATGACTAGCATCCGAAAAATGCTTGGGAGCACTAATTAGTACTCCCACTAATTAGGTGGCAGTGGGTCATGCCAGTAATGATGTGATGTTTTGGTCTTGGAGTTGTATTTTTTTTTTTTTTTTTTTACTTTTTTAATGCATTAGTGCTATTAGTGGTGGTGTTTTTAGTGGGATGAATCATTGTTGACTAGCATCCCATCCGAATAGGGCTTGCTAAAGAGCTCTAATTAGAGCTGTCCTCCAACAGCTCTAATGAGCTGTATCACTTAAAAAAAGAAAAAAAAAAAAAAGGTAAAAGACAAAACAAGAGTAGAAAAAAGATAATTTAATGCCATTTTAAAGCTCAACTTTTAGAGCTCTCACTCATTTTTGCATCCGATGCAAATTGCAAATAGAACAGACAACCTTAACAAAAATTGATTAATAGTGACTGTTTCAAACTTTTAAATATCTTATTTTATTTTATTTTATTATTATAAACATTCATTTTTACAGCTCGGACAACACATTTTTAATTTGGTAGGGGCATGGTAGAAATTTAAAAATCTAAATTAAATTAGGACAAGTTAGGACAGAGAGATCAAATAATTCGAACAATTCAAAACTCGAATTATATATATAGAGAAATAAAAATAAGAATTAATTATACTTTTTCACCCAGGTAGTTTAACTCAAATTTTACTTTTGTCCTATAGTTTTAATTTGAATAATTTGGTGCTTACATTTTAAATCAAATTTCAATTTGGTCATTTGGTTTAAATTGGAGATTAAAATTAACAATTTTGAAACACTAGTCAATTTTTTAAGGTTTCAATTTGGTTCTTTTGTCTAAATTGAAAGTTAAAATTAACAAATTTAGAAAATTCGTCAATTTTTTATGTGTACACAAATAAAATTAATAAAAATTTAGACAGAACAACCAAATTGAAACAAGACTTAAAATATAGGGATCAAGTTATTTAAATTAAAACTATAGGGACTAAAATGAAATTTGGGTCAAACAACATGGTGAAAAGTGTAATTAATCCTAAGAACAATAAATATACATATAAATTATTAATCATTAAATAATTTTTAAATAATTTAAATCGTTAAAGAATATTCAATATATATATGTTAAATTACACCCACTTTCTCTAAAGTTTAGATAAAATACAATTAGTTTAACACTTTTGACATAATTATACCAACCTCCATTGATATTTTAATTCGTATAACACTCATCCATTTTTTTATCAGTAATTCGTGAGTTGTGTGGATTAAAAAATAATAATGTTGTATCATTTATACTAAAATGTACATTTATCGTTGTTGAATTATGCGTCTACTCACTATCTACATTTGGTTTTGATGTTTTAACCTCATTAAAAAGAAAAGTTAGTATAATAATATCAAATTTGTGGTGTTAATTGTATTTTTGTCAAACCTCAAGAGCAGTGAATATTTACCCAATATATTTACACAAATAATACAACACAAAGTAATTTTTTTTATTCTTTTCTTACTTAAAAATTGCAAAAACCACTTCAACATGCATCAGCTCTTTAATTCTTATCACTTCCCTCTCTATCTCTCTCACATTGCAAATATTATAAGGCAAATTACACTGTTATAGTCTTTATACTTTGGACTTTGTATTATTGTAGCCTTTATAATTTCAGTTGCATTAATTTTGACCATGAATTTTTTATTGTCTCAAATTGGTCCAATTACTTCCAATTGTTAGCATTTTTTTTTTCAATGACAAATGCACATGAGGAGTGTGTGTCATACTTTTAGTAGCAAAATTGCAAATTTGATCAATTTAGTGATGTAACATCAATTAATTTAATGAAAATTTTCTATCAAAAACCCTAATGACATTATCAATTAGACCAAATTGAAACAAAATTTAAAAATAAAAGTCAAAATTGTGTCAATTGAAATTGTAGAGACTAAAATGCCAAGCGCTAAAATATAAAGACTACCGATATAATTTGTCCTACATTAGGGACGTTCGCGGATTGAGTTAGGTCGGGTGACCTCCCATCTGCAATCCATCTGAACTTAGAAGGATTGAAAAAAATTAATCCGTCATCGCTTAACAAAATCATAAGATTGAAATTAACAAATAAATCTTTGTTTTTTTATTTAAAAAAACTTTTTTTGTACCCAAAAATATTAATGTGTTTCTCTTGGATTTTCTTGTGTGTGTGTGTATATACATGGAAAGAGAATTATGTATCAGCCAACTAACCCTTTCTCGTTGAATTGAGAAAAATACAATACACTTTCGTTGTTTGGTGATCAGTAATTACGTTGTATAATACATAGGGGTGCAAACGAGCCGAGCCGAGCCGAGCCTTGCTGGGCTCGAGCTCGGCTCGTTAAGCTATCGAGCTCGTTTATTGAGCTCGAGCTCGGCTCGATAAGGGACTGGGCTCGAGCTCGGCTCGGCTCGTTAATTTTTGTCGAACTCGAGCTCGGCTCGGCTCGATAAATTTTTTTAATATTATTTATATTATTTAAATATAAATTTTTAAATAAAAAATATTATTTATATTATTTAATATATAAAAAATGCATTTATATTATTATTTATGTATATATTTATATATTTTTAATATATAAATAATGTATTTATATATTATTTAATATATAAATAATATATTTATTATATAATTTAATTATAGATAAACAAAAGAGCCCAATAATCGAGCTCGAGCTCGGCTCGTTTACTAAACGAGCCGAGCCGAGCCGAGCCCTTACCGAGCCGAGCCGAGCCTGTTCACGAACAGCTCGGTTCATTTGCAGCCCTAATAATACATATGGGTATTTTGAAAAAATGATTAAAAATTAATTTTTGACTTTTAATTATGTTTTTTGACTTTTTCAAAAAGTCATTTGGAAAGTTAGTAAAAAATTACTTTTTAACTTTTTTACTTAATATTTATTTGTGCTGTCACTTTATAATCAAATGACCAAAATATCCTCACTCATTTTAAAAAATAACAACTGTCAATCTTTTTTTTTGATTCAATGGAAAACATAGCAGCAGCAGTTCAGAAGTACAGAGATAGCATAACAATAAAATAACAAAACAGCAAGAGGGCTAATCCCTCAGCTCAACAGTGCCAAGTATGTCTGCAATAAGCAGCTCCTGCAATACATTTGGGGGATCCTCCAACAGAACAACATGTTCCTCTTGAGCAGCTCCAATCTGAGCCAGTTGATCAGCACATTTGTTGCCCTCTCTCAGAGTGTGCTTGAGAGAACAGTGGCATCTTTTTAGTAAAAATTTGGCATCCTCAATAAGAGCTCTGTATGGAGAGTTGCTGCAAGGACCATCTTGGATTTGAGAAAGTGCCAATGCAGAGTCTGTTTCAATCTCCACTTCATGGGTGTTTTTCTGGAAAAGGATGGTGAGGCCTCTGTAGATGGCCCATAACTCAGCTTCCAGACTTGAGCAATGGCCAAGTTTTCCATAGAAGCCCTAGACCCAAAGACATGTTTCATCTCTTAGTAAGCCTCCATAACCAGCTTGACCTGGATCCCCTTTTGAGCAGCCATCAACATTCAACTTTAACTTACCTGCAGGAGGATGAAGCCAACAAATTAGTTGAGGATTGGGAGGATTTGGATGGAGGGCAGATTGGAAAGCCTCTGCAATCTCATGAGCATAGATCCATATGTTCTTAAGACTAGATTGAATGGGGTTGAGTTGTTTTTCAAAAATCAATTTGTTTCTATCTTTCCAGATTTGCCAGATGGTAGAAATAAAGACAATCTGCCATTTAGTTTCAAAAAATAAATTTTTATCTTTCAAGTTAGAAATGACCCATTCATTAAAAGGCTGATCACAACCAGCCCTCTACCAGGGAGGATCACTGATTTCAGTCCAATAGTTCTTGGAGAAAATGCAATTTCTGATAAGGTGGGGCATGTCCTCACTAGCTGACCCACATCGAGGGCATAGATCATTAATGGCCAGGTTTCTTTCAAGACGAAGTTGGTTAGTGAGTAATCTCCCATGTAGAAGAAGCCAGAGAAAGGTTTTCAATTTCTAGGGCACCTTTAGTTTCCAAATCCATTTCCAATCTTCACCAGCAGGGTCATGGTCAGCAATGAGGCTGTATGCTGAGGCAGTAGTGAAATTACCACATGATGAACCAATCCAGAAAGGGGTATCTGTGAAAGTGACAAAATGTGGTCTATGGATTTTGAGAATGTCCTGTAGAGCTTGAGGGCTTACAAGATTTTGGAGAACTCCCTCATCCCAGTTGCCATCATCAGTGAGCACAGAACTAACCTTTAGATGCTCATTAACCTGTTGGGGATTATGAGTTTCAGCAAGAGGTTGTGAGCCACACCACCAATCATCCCAAAAGGAGATGTTCTTCCCATCCCCCACATTCCATTTGACTCCTCTCCTCAGAATGTCTTTGTTCCTAATAATGCTTCTCCAGATATGAGAAGAGTTAGTTCTAGGGGGGGACTGCCACAAGGTGTTTTTGTTAAGATATTTAGAATGAAGAATTTTAAACAACTGTCAATCATGTAGCTCATTTAAACAACATGAAAAGTATAACTATAATTTCACAAGTAACTTGTAGCTACCTTTCCAAGTGACTTTTAGCTTTAAAAAATTAACTTTTAACTTTTTACCTAAACTGTAAAAACGTAACTTTTAACGTGTTTCCAAATCACCCCCACAGTAGAAGGGCCAACAGATCAATCGAGTATGTCAGCCTTGTATATCATTAAGTAGTCATGAACTAATATAGCCCTTTTGGTCTTCCACATGCTGTCTATTTAAGAGGATTTGCACCTAAATCCTAATAGTTAGGTTTATTATTCAATAAATCCTATGATAATTAATAATATTTTTCATTAAATATTATTAAAAAAAATCAATAATTGTTAATTTTTAGACACATTTTAAAAATTTTATCACAAAAAATATCACTAATTATAATTATAGCGACAATGTAAAGAAATCATCCCTAAAAAAAATTCTTAATTTTTAACTTTCAATGACAATTTAAAAAGTTTGCCACCGAAAAACGTCATTAATTATAAATTTTAGTGACAATTTATCAAAAAAAACGTGACACAAAAAGTCACTAATCAATCTTTAGCAACATGCAAAAAACATCACAAAAAATTATGTTTAACGACAATTTTATTAAGCCTTATTTATAATAAGCCTTGATGATAATTAAATCCAACTATTAATAGTTACATTTTTATCATCAATATAATAGTTGCATTTTTATCATCAATATATGTTATTGCTTTTGACATGAAATGTACATTAATGTCTTGTTTGTTAAATATACATTTTAGTCAAAAAGTTACTATAAATTATCACATCACTCTTTCTACTTTTCTGTACATCTTTTTGTAAAAAATCAAAAAATTAATTTTCCGCCAAAAAGATAAACAAATAAATAATTCAAACACGGGCTTCACTTGCAATATACATAATGTATCAAACAGCATATGCAGTGGAAGCCAGACCAGCCCACAGAAGGGAAGGAAATGATTCTACCCCCGAATAGCGTTCAACTTCAAGCCAGACTGCAAAGCCTTGTGCAGCTCATCCATGATAGAAAAGCCACATAATGCCGCCGGTCTACCAAAAGACAAACAATCTTCGGGTAGCAATGATCTGAAAGAATCACTGTCATTGAAGCTTGCAAAATCACACTCATCCCTGTATCTTAAATCTGGGGAGAGGGAAGATTGCAAAAGGCAAAAATAAGCACAGGAAGTCAATTGAATAGAACTCCATTTACAGATATATATATATATATATTATATAAATATCTAAACAGTTGTGTATATCATATAAACAATGAATGGATATTTGATTCTTACATTTCAAGAGGCAATCATCCCATTTCTTCTCATCGAAGAACAAAGAACTGCAATCATCCTGTGCAGCCTTTAAGAGAAATAAAATAATAATTATGAAAAAGTCACTCGTAATTGACATAATAGCAAGCTCAAGACCCCATGTTGCCAAGCAAAATATGCTGGAAAAAAGTAACACGGATAACTAACCAATATTTGTGTGCCAGTGGACATTTCCGTTTTGGTCAGTTATCCATAACAATGAAGATGGGAAGACCTAACAAAAAGGATACCCAAATAAATATAGACCTTACCGTCCATGTACGATCGTTTTCTTGCTTTCCATAGAAAATTGCCAGAACCAAGTGCTCAAGTCCAACATTCTTATCACCTGCCAAATATATGCTCAGGTGTGAGGGGGGAACATGAATATGCATAAACCTACTGCATCCACCCACTGGACAAATCCAGTTTCCTCAACCGAACCCAAAGCAATATTAAGGCTGAACTAGCAATTTAATGCCTTTAAATATTTCCAGAACAGCCCAACTTACCTCCATTTTAAAATAAAAAGATTCATAATATCCAGTGGCAATATAAATTTATAATGAGTAAATTCAATAGGATGTTGAGGTCATTACAAAAATAGAAATCTAACCAAGAATGGTAGCTGCATCGCACGATAACTTGTAAATGCTAAACGATGAGAGCTTCGAAGCTAATTGACCCATATAATCTAGCATTCTACCATGGAGCATCATCTCAACACATCTACGAACACTTGAAAGTGGAAGGCCAAACAAAAGATGCTTTACACTGATGAAACGATCACCTTGCAGTATTCTCTCATGGTCAGCAATTTTAATCACTTCAATGAACTCATCTGTAAAAGGTCCAAAGCAACCATCTGATAAAGGAAAAATTACAGCTTCCTGGAAGTACAGCAACTCTAAAAAAACAAAAAACACAAAACAAAACAAACGACATCATGAAAGGAGACATAAAATAGAAACCATAGAGAGAGCATTGCGAATGGGATTCAGGGTACCACAATCCAATTACCAATTTCATGTACACATTCTTACCAACAAAAATTACATGACCAAACAATGCAAGATAGGGCTGTCAAACAAAAACTGACTAATCCGTAAACCAGTCTGAACTGGTTCTTTTTCTTTAAAAAACCAGTCCCCTGTCCAGGTCCAATTTATTTTTATTTTTTATAAACGTATTAAATCATTTAGACATGCGGTTTATTGCTCCCAGATTGGTGTGCAGTTCCTGGTTTTCCCCAAAATTGAACCAAACTAATCCATGTACACCCCTAATGCAAGAAGCCAAGGAATTTGATGAGACCAACAGAACCCCCACCCAGGATGCACTACAGTAACTGAAAACAGCCGAAATGAAGGCAAGAAAAATGATTAATCAAAAGTACACCACAAAAATATATGAACCACTTGAACATGCAGGGCATAGAACACATAAAATTAGGAAAACCTACGAAACAACAAGAAATAGTTTGTGGAGCTAGTGATAGGGACGAGAACAAATTTTGTTGAAGCATAAACTGAAGATTAATTCAATTGTAACTTTATTTAGGAATTTCTATTCTATTTTTCCTTTTGTTCCCTTGCTGGTAGGGGTGAGAATTTGACATCCAACCCGTTAACACAACTCAAAATTTACACATAATTAGAGAGTTAGGGTTGGTCATTTATTTGACACAAACACAAACATTACACGACACAACAACACGAATATTAAATTGGTTGATTTAGGGTTGAACATGCGTAAAGTGAGCAGGATCCATACAATAATTCATGTCAGCATGTGGACATGAAGGAACCCACTATAAACCCAAACGCAACCTGTAGTAGCCATAGAATTTCAAATGTTTTATTCTTAGCCATTGAATTATATTTTGGTAAGGAAATATAACTTGTTTTAGCAGTTTTGGTAGATGTTTGGATATTAATGTGCGACAATCTATTAAGCACTGACACTTCAAAACAAGTGTCATAGAGTTATTGAACACAGGGACACGTATGGGACACGTCATCAGGTGTGCCGGTTTATTTAATTAATTTTTTTCAAGGGACACGTCGGGGCCACATCAAGGGCACTTCGGATTGTTTGTAAAATATCGAATTACTTGTTTGTGGATGTAGAATTAATTTACGTAGTAAATAAAATATAATATATCATCGTGTCCACGCTGTGTCCGTGTCCGCATTTAAACGCAAAGTACCTAAAGGTAATACAGAAATTCCATCACCTTCATTAAAACAGTTACAACTATCATTACCATACGGGAGGTCGATAAAAGTTCCTCAAACCGCATCATTACTCGGGGAAAATCAATATAATTTACCCAAATAACAACTCTATTCATTTTTACTTTAAAAATAATTTTTTATTTTATTTTAGTATAAGAAATCATTTCACACATTCTATAAATGAGAAAAGAAGTGAGAACAAAAAGTCCAACATCAATTTTAGAAAGTCAAACATCTAAATAAATTTTCAAAAATTGTTCCTAAAATTAAGAATTTCATGCTTGTGTAAGCAAAAAACATGTGTAACCCCAACTGTGCAAAGTTAGTCCAGTTATACAAACAATTTAAAAAATAATAATAGCAAAAGTTAGGATGTGTGTTATACACATGTCAAGAAGTGTCCAACATGAACATGCCAAAATCTTAATAGTGAATGTGCAACTTAGGAACTCAAGAAAGGCCATTTCAAATATGGAACAGAAAACCACCAAAAAAAAAGAGTATAAAGAGAGAAAAATGCATAAAACAAGCACTTTGATTCATCCATTTACATAAAGTTGTAACATTTCCACACACACAAGACAAATTAAGTGAAAGGGGGTGGGCGGAAAGAACAGAGAGAGGGTGATACCGTTGATGCTTTCATAGCAGCCAATTCATAGAGCCCAACGAATAAGCCATCAGATAAAACTGAGCATGTAAAAGTAACATCCTCAGCGAGAAACACATCATCTGCTGTATTAGGTAAACAATTACGTAGCAATTGAATGTCAACGCCCCCCAAAGTCTCTAAAACCAAAGAATCAAGAATACGATAACTTTTCTCAGTTGTCAACTCCAAGGTAAGCTGCATTTTACAATCTTCCTGGTTTTCAATGGACAACATATCAGACATATGATTAAAATTGATCACTTAAATTTTAAGAAAGTAAAAATAATATAGAACCTTACCCAAAAAAAAAAAAAAAAAAAAAAAAAAAAAAAAAAAAAAACTGATAAAGAAACCAAAGCGAAACAGAAAAATGTGCTCCAACTACTAAATTAACAAACAATGAGTGTTTAGAACACATCATGCTGAAGCTACAACTCATGTCAGCAGAAGATTTGGACAGCAGCACCAGATTCTATAGAATAGAACTTGAAGTACTAATTACGATGTTAATTTAGCATAACTCTTTTGAATGTTAAGAAATATTACTCTAACAAGAGGACAAACAATAGTGACAAATTTCTAAGAGTTCAACAAAGAAGTCAAGAACACAAAAACTGCCAAGTTCATAACTTCAGAGGCTCATAATTCCTAAGCATCTCCAATGCAATTGCTACTTCGTTTGGGCTAATATCATTCCACTACATCCATAAAATTAATAATCAACTTAGCAAGATTCAGTAAATTATGTTTGGAAATAAGTTAATATAACCATGTGAAATAATCCTGTCTAGAATAATTGGACAAGATTATCATATACACACTGGAGAAAATAATACCTTGGGACCAAAAATAGGAAAAACCCATGGACGAAGAACCTATAACAAAGAGTATGAACAAAAAATTAAACTTCCTAAAAACAATTTATATCTGAAAAATAAATAGACAAATGAAGAAAAATAGGGAAAACAAATAAAGAAAGTCATACAGGCAGTCATGACTACCAAGGTACTTACAACAAAGGAAAGACAACAGGCAAAAAAAAATATCTTTGTCCACAAAAGGGTGAAATAAATCCCAATTTCAGTCCCGATTCTTAGGAAGTTAGATGATGCAATCCACAAGAAGAGCAAGAAAGAGTTTAAGAAGTGGCAATATTTGGAAATTGCCATGGATTCAAGTTTTTTTTTATTAAAGTCTTATTTTCTGTTTTTTTAGAGTTTTTAGGTCATGGGTATTTTGGTAATTTTCATATTTGCTATCATGGGCTGTAGGGGTCGCCCATGGGTCGTCATGTGAGTCAAGTTAATAAATTAATTTTTAGTTATGTTTCTTATTTGGTCTTAGATAGGTTTTGAAAGTCAAAGTTTTAGTCGTTTACTTTTTTTGTTCTAGTTGGTCTAGGAAATCTTCAAATTTTATATTAAGGCCTCGTTTGGGAAGCATCATTTTTAGCCAAAAAGCCAAAAAGTTACTAAATTAGCCAAAAAGCCAACAACCCATACCAAAAAGTCAAAGATTCTCTTTTCTCTCTACTTTTTGCACATCTTTTCGTAAAAAGCCAAAAAGTCATCCCAAACATACTAGTTTTTTTGAGTGACTATTTTAGCCAAATAGCCAAAAAGTTACTAAATTAGCCTGTTCCCAAACGAGGCCTAAGTCATGTAATGCTTTTGATTCAATGGAATTGATATTTTAGGCTCCGTTTTTGTTTACAACGAAACGAATGATAGAAAATGAAAATGGTAAAAAGTGAAGTGAAAGTGAGGGAAAAAAAATGAAATTTTATTTTCTTGCATGTATTTGAATAGATAAAAAAAAAAATTACAAGAAAAGGATGGAAACAAATGTAATCACCGCATAACAGGGGGTTGTTAAGAGAAGTATGGACAAAGAGGGAAACAAAATACTCTTCGTCAAGTTTTGTGGGAAAAAGTATATTTTGCAAAAAAAATTGTAAGTTTAACTAACAAGCTAATTTGAGTTGTACAGGAAACTTTAGTTTCCATTACTTTCGAGAACTCTTTATCTAAAGAAACACAAAAAATTATTTTTCTCTTTTTTCTTTGACTTTCATGTATTCTCTGTCTAACCTAATTGGGCCTTAGAGAATTTTAACAACTTTGAAGCTTTCTTATGGATTGTGTAATGCAATCAAACCTTTAAGTGTGATGCCTAAGGCCTCAATGAGTGATTCCTAGGAACTATCTTCTTCTCCTTCTTTCTCTCATTTATTTTCTGCACTTCAACAGCCCAAATACTGTTTTATGGGTACCTGTTCACAGCCCTAAAACAGCCCCAAAAAATCTCATCTTTTCATGCTTAAACTCTTACCATTTATTACCCTAAACAAACCCTACCTGTCCGTACTCTTATTGCAATTTCAGCTATAACACCCAATTAAAATCAGCCCCAAAGCTAACTGTTGTTGCTATCCGTACTTCTAAATTGGTAAATTAAACTTTGCCCCCTTAAGTTTGACCGTTTTCCCACTTTGGCCGGCCCTATGGTTTTTTTTTTCACTTCGGCCCTTCATGTTTCAAAATTTTCCCAATTTACTCCTGAAGCTAACTTCCTTCCAAATTCAGGCGGAAACTGTCACGTGGGGCCACAAATACACAAGTTAGATCCAAAACCTCAAACCCAAAACCCAACCCCAGCCCACCCAACCTTCCAAACCCACAGCTCCCCACTAAATAGCCTCCGACCATCTCCCCCTTAGCATCTGAACCCTCCACTGCCCCAACCTCAATCTCTCCCTTCTGTCCCCAACCACCAACAACATCGAAATCAAGGCTAACACCACCAGATCTACAGCCATAGCAATCACCATTAACACCGCACACTGCCCATAACCTCCATCCTCATCTCTGTCTTTAACTTGCAGTGACGAACAGTGAGATCAGCAAGTAACTCTAACATAAAGACCTGCAACCACATCGAGATCGAGATCGAGATAGGGGAGGGGTTGGAGGTTAAAGAAGAGAAAGAGAGACAGGGCAATAGACGTTAAGGGAGGTGGAGTAAGGAATGGTGGCAGTGGAAGCAAGGGTGGTTAGGAACAATATCCAACTTCAACCTGAATTCTCAGCTCATTAATGCATACAAAAGAATGAAAAGAATTATTTGGCTTTTCCCATCAGTAAGGTAGATGCCATGTATATATAATAGATTCATGATACAATTTAAGAAACGATATAAATAAGAAACAATACTAAATTAATGATTGACACAATCACAGATTATATACATAGGCGGTTTTTGGAAACAAGATTGAGAGGCTATTTTAGCCTCATTCAAATAGCCAAAAAGTTGTACTGTAGCTCAGTGTTTTCTTTTTTAATCAAAAACTGACGCAGACAAATTCATGACTGTGCAGGGCAGATTTGAAATTACGTTTTTGCCCTTTTAATTTTTGACTAACCCACCAACTTAGCATTTCAACACATAGGGGGCAATTTAGTCATTTCATGTCCCAACAAATCAATCATCACGTCAGGCACAACTTTTTGGGAATAATTTAATTATTTTTTATCTCAATATCATTTCAAACACATTTTTCAATACAACAATCAAACAAAAAATTCAATCCATCTTCCCAAACACAAAAACTAAAATAGCATACTAAAATAGTCAAAAAGCCTAAAAGATAGCCACTTCCCAAACACCCACATAATACTAAAAATAAAAAGATTCTATGTACTCTAATTTCTATATTCAACACTCTCCCTCAAATTGGTGTGAAGATATTCAACAATCGTAGCTTGCCAATAGATGACTGGAAGAAGCCGTAAAAAACTCTACAGCTAGTCCAAATAAATGCTACCGAACAAGTATGGTAGTCTACTAAATAAAAAAAAGTCAAAAAGTGCTTAATACATCAACACCACACCCTAAAAGGGGGGGGGGGGGGGAAGATCTGCCCTAGAAGAAACTGACCAAAATCAATGTTGGGACAGTTTAAAGAGGTCATGCCAGACCATTGTAGGAACTGACCGGAATCAATGTCGGGACAGTTTAAGAGGTCATGTCGGACCGTTGTAGAGACTAACTGGATGTCGAACCAGCAAGTATGACACATACGTAACTTATGATGTGGTACTAAACGATGATGGTAATAGATGACTGTGTGCGCCAAGAGGCGGCTTATTAGAAAATACACCAATGGGCGGCTTAGGTGGTGCACCGAGGGGGCAACTTGGGTTGTGCGCTAGAGGGGGTGACTTGGATTGTGTGCCAGATGGGTCGCCTTAGGTGGTTCACATGGTATATCACCATGCTCACCATGATATAGGTATAATACCCCTCCTCAAACTCAAATAGGTTTGAAGATGGAAACCTATTTGAGGTTGAAATAGAGGAAAAGACAAAGTGAAACAGAAACACACCAAAAAATGGATTGTAAGTAAAAAAAATATGATAGAGATATTTGATATAGGAATAAACTAGTGGATAAAGGAAGAGATCACCACGAAGTGATATTAAAAGAAAATATGGCAGTGGAATGAGTTGAGATCCGGCGGGCAGCCAAGGCAAGGCTGTCGCCTGCTGGTGAAGCAAAATTACTAGGTACTTGACCTAGCTCTGATACCAAATGCTACCTGAGACCAAATTCCCAATTTGATAGTATCTAAATGCCGTCGAAATAAACCTCAAGAAAATTTATAATAAATTGATGGTATGCTTATCTAGTTTCCATAGGGTCAGGGAGATCCTATAAAATATTAAATCCAAACAATGCATTAAAAATTGGCTTGACAACTATCACACTTCAAAAATGTCTTAGAAGTCAATCAACCAACAGAACCAAAATGAATTACCATAATGAACATTCAAGAATGCATTTATTTCACAACCTAGAAAACAAAATAAAATAAAAAATTACCTCGACTTCTTTTTTGGCACTACATGGATATAGCTGCTTCAAGACAAATATTTAAATGAGAAACATACAAACTAACAATAATTATTAAAGCCAGAGCAATTGCTAGGAATGAGGAAGAAAGATTCTTACCTGTGTTCTGTCATCATAAATATCATGTTCCCGCAGTTTGGAAAATTGATCAGCTTTCACCTTTCTTTCAGCACTACATTTATGTTGCTGCATAAAGACAATATTGATTTTTTTTTTTTCATAATAAACAACAATGAAATATTTCTAAACTTAGATATTATAAGTCCATTTGGATAAATATGAATTTCAAATTCAGGGATTTAAAGTTAAATTTTATAAAAATATTGGAGAATAACTATTATAAGTGGATTGGAAAATTATAAAAGAAAATAAGTCGAAATAGAAATGATATATTTATTAGGAAAATTCTATAAAAACTAATTGCAAAAAAGTGTGAATTGCATGTCGCAGTTACAATCATTATAGTCTTTGGTTATGACACATTATGGTATTAATTATGACTCATTGTAGTATTGGTTATAACTTAGTTATAATTTCTTGTAACTGTTATTTTGGTTATGACTCATTGTAATATTAGTTATGATCTATTGGGATTATTTTTAGGTTATGACCGAAGATGTGGTGTTTGGTTATTATTTATTATGGTCCTTTTAGTTATAACCAAAAATGATTTAGTTCTAACACTTTATGGTATTAAAACCACAAAATATCATAACTTGTACATGGTATACCCTTTTGTGGAGTGTATGGTAGAAGGACACATGTTAGTAGAATCTTTGTAATTAGAAAGAAAATCCTTAATAGAAGGGACATCATCACCATTTTAAGGAGGGCACTGTTACAATTTTATGAAGGATATATATAATTTATATATGTTAGGGTACGAACAGAATTATCAAAAATCCGGGGGAAGAAAGATTCTTACCCCTGGTCCTACTGTAGATCCGTCCCTGATACATTCTAACAATTATTAAAGCCAAAGCAATTGCTAGGAATGAAAAAGAAAGATTCTTACCCGTATAGTGTCACAAAGATCATGTTCCCTTAGTGTGGTAAATTGATCAACTTTCACCTTCCCCTCGGCAATAGCTACAATTTTACACTGCACATGGAAAAAGGTGTTTTCACATATGAGAAAAAGAGAACAGGTAAACAACCAGAAAAGAAAAAAATTTCTTGTATATAAAAATTCTTACAGAGTCAAGAATTTCGCATAATTTTGAGTACTCATCCTCAACCACACTCTGATCAAATATTCTCTCAAAATCTTCCTGGAATATAAAAGTAAATGAAAATGAGAGCAATGGAACCAACATTCCTTAACAATTCACCCTATAAACACTAGTGTAAATTCAAACATATTATGAGAAACACCACAGCTATAGCAAAAAAACAAAAATTATGTTAATTAAATATATCAGAAGAAGATACATCAATAATGACACAAGACAAAAGTGATACATTTACAACAGCAAAATCACATACCAGCAACCGCCAATGTGTATCATTTTATATATTCAATGTAAGTGCACTATGAAAGAGACCTTCCAAACCATAAAAACCCAAACAACAAAGACATTCATACTATAATATTATAATCTACCACCATTATAACAAAAACAACAACAATGATAACAAGAAAAATAGTTCAAATAAAAACAAGACAAGACGCACATCATGAAATGATCAAGAACAATATAATTTATTGACCTAAGAAGCACTTGTGTGAGAATCAAGTAGCAGTCAACTAGTTCAAACTACAAAACTCGCCTTTTAAAAAGTAGAGCAATATAAAATTAAAAAAAGTATAAGAAGAACACTAAAGCAATTGTGAGGGTTCCATGATTCATATAGTCCCTAACCCATCAAAACAAAAGGAACACCAATATATAAGATGAACACTACTTGAGCAAAAATGATTTGATATTTAAAATCCTTGCATTAGTCAATTGACAATGGACACAACACAACCATTCTTAACCCACCATAGTAGCACAATGGAGAATCACCTATAACTACTTCACTATTTTCATTCGGCACACATCAAGTTAAAATGACTCATCCACTCTGAATTCCTATCAGCACTCATTCATAATCAAGCTCGGCCATATCCACCTAGTGAAATTTAGATCTAGTCACCTAAATCTTACTTGACAAACATATAATGAATCACCATCAAATCCATGAGTTGTTCAAACACAACAAAATAGAAATCTAATGTACCTACATTAAATGTTGAACAAAACATCAAATAATTTTTTTAGTTACACGAGACTAAGGCAAATATTAAACCACAGAAAATTGATGAAAGCTCTGCGAGACTACTACCAAAAACAATATCCACAAAAAATTGGCCACGGGCACATTAAGGCAGAATTTAGAATTTACCATATCAAAAACACTCAAGACAAACTTAACAATACTTTTAAACACACTTTTGCCAACAGTATTGTAATCCTTGTCTTTGATTAGCTCCTTGAAGGAACAGAACATAACATAACACATTGCTCCATGGGCTAATACCGCAACAGCCTTACCAATCTTGATGTATTGTTCTTCTTTGATTGGCCCAGACCACAAGGCATCATGGACTACCTAAAAATATAAATTTGGTAAAATTCAGGGATTGATGGGCAATGCACAATAAGTGAAGTTAAAACGAAAAAAAAAAGGGTTAAATATATCTTTAGATAAATCAAAAGTAATATCAATCCATATTTTTATACTTCAATTTCCACACCTACCAGTGCAGGTTTTAGTGTTGGACAAAAGGGACTTAAGGCAAACTAAGACACAACATCAGTTAACATCCTTTTAGTACAAATTAACTATTATTATGTTAATTTTTAATGGACACGCAGCACAAATCACCCAAAAATACATGTTTTGGCTAAAGCTAGTGTGCTTAATAAACTATGCCCATTTGCCCTTTTGCCCTTTTGCAAAGGCAATTTCTGAGAATGGATCATGAAAATTATGCTGGCCTTGATAAACAATCTAGTGTTCAAATAACGTTTTCCAAAGCGCAATTAGTTATCAAAAGTGATTATCAACCAAGATGGTTGTGCTGCAGTGAAAGTAATAATAATTGAATCACCTTATGACAATACATACATACACGCCAAGGGACATCATGATTTAGCATTTCGTAATGTCAAGATAAAAAAAGAGAGTAAGAAATGAAACCATAATATGCTCCACAATCATATATTAAAATAAATTTCTTATTCATCAATGTTTCATAATATGCCCCATAATCACACTATCAATAGACCATAAAGTTTCTCATCAAAATAAAATTTAAAGAAAAAAAAGAAAAAGAAAAAGATTCATATTCCTTGAATACAATAGAATTCAAAACAAACAAAAAATTTCCATTACTATCAAAGCCAAATTTTCCATTCTCTGTCTCGACCCATGTTACTTGGATCGTTATGCTATATGGAATGGGAACTAAAACAAGAACATAAAACACCACATGCACTAAAATGTGAAACGATAGGGGTAGACTTGTATAAATTACAATATTAAAATTTAAGTTACTCCTAGAGCAATTTACTTTAAAAAATTAGACATCCAATAAAAAAAAAAATTGACTCTCATACTGTTAGTAAATTTATATTTTGACACAATAAATTGAGTGAGGCCTTCATAGACCGAAAACCTCTCAGCCATTGAATGAATTATGAACCAGCAAAAAACTAGTCAAATGAAGCATCTCTCGCTATGACAGCCAACAAACCATCCTACTACCGAACTCCTAAGGATTCACTGTAAAGAAACAAACCCAAAAAAAAAAATTATAGATTGTGCCATGTAATGTGAAAGAAAATAAACCTTTTCCACAAAATAAAGATTGACAAAAATGGGGAAGAAGAGTAGGAGCAAGAGGAAAAAATAAAATGTACACCAACCATTGAATGGAGGGAGAAATGAAAACTGGATTTCAATCTAAAATCAATGTTAGTTACAATTTTAACAATTATCATTAATAATTACTATTAGTAAATACTACTCCCTCTGTCCCTTTTTGTTAGTCCATAATTCCATTTTTGGACGTCCCAACCACAATGCGCATGTCCACTTTTGAAAAGTCAATGCACAAAAGTTTTATGTTGCCAAAGAATATATTTAAAGTAAGAAATAAAGGGGCAACGATGGGAATCAACACCTTTGAATTTGAATTTGAGCATATCAATTGCTTTTGTTTGGGACAAGGGGAGCATATCTATTCTAATATATAAAGTGAATGCTGCTATTGGTGTTGACACTTTTTGTCTCATATTTTGGTTTTTTCCAAAACACCCCTATATTTGGAGTTATATTTGGAGTTTTTGTAAGAATTATGCAAAAAAGAGGATCAGCCTCGAACCCATAACCTTGGGTTTAACAATGAAAGTCCTTCCCACTTGAGCAACATACATTATATATGTTTTTTTTTTTTTTTTTTTTTTTTTTTTTTTTTTTTTTTTTTTTTTTGAGTTGCACATGCAAATGAGTGTAGTTAACAATTTATGGTAGCATAAAAGACGTATTATATCAAATTTATCATTATCCAGAAGGTAGGATTCCAATTTTAACAACCTCAACACAAATCAACCAAGAACAAATTTAATGAGTAAAAGTGAAGGCAACTGAAACTTGTATGTGACAAACAAGAAGAGTAACTACTACGAAAACTCACCATCCATCCCAAACAAAATTGATCTCCTTCGTTTCATACCGAAAGCCGTCATCGTCGCTATAAGGACCGTAACGAAGTCCCGCAATTTCAAATTCAGTCGAATCCGAGTCAATGTTACTAATTCAGCCCACAAAGCATAATAATAAGCATGAATTGCTATGGAAAAATTAAACAAAAAGCCAATAAATAAAACAACATAATGATATGAAGAGAAGTGCAGATAAAGCTTACTCTGAGTTACAAAAATCACCCCTCCAGTTCTCACTTTCAAGTGTATTGCTCTCACCTTCGCGACCAGAAACAAGAGAAGAACTACTATTAATCAAGGTGTTTTCCTCCATCACTGCCTTGTTTTTCAATCTTCGATTGGATTGGACCTCTTTTATTTCTCCCTCCTCGTGATATTCCTCGTCTCTGAGACACCACACCACCACACAGCCAAACCATTACATCGTGAAAAAACAATTAAAATAAAAAAACTGATTGTATTCCCATCAACTAATAAAACAATCAATCAATACATAATAATAAATAACATTCAGAATGATGTGAGAAAGAACAATAATGTTAGACCCAAAAATTCTATCAAAATTATACCAAGGTGTGTGAGACCTGGGTCGCACACTTATGTTTTGGTCAAAATTTTAGTCGAATTTTTGAAAACTCTAAGGGCGTGTTTGATTGGGGGATAAGGGGGGGATTATTTACTGTGCGGATTGTAATCCGCACAGTAAATCTAATCCGATGTTTGTTTTTTTTTTAGTCCGCCGGACTCCATGTCCGGCCGGACTCCTAATCCCCCATATGGGGGATACCACTGTCCGGGGAGGGGGGGTGTGGGATAGTATTGGTGGGATTATTTACTGTTTGGATTAGAGGGGTGAGATGACCATTTTGCCCATTTTCTTTGTGTTACTGTTGTGTTTGATTGGACCATGAAGTGTTGGATATAAATATTGAAAAAATATATGTTTCAAACATTGAAAAAAAAACTGGTGCTAAAAAAAAATATTGAAAAAATTTATTTAATTTCATTTAATTATTTATTTATTTATTTAATTTGTTGAAATAATTTTTTATGGATATTTCATTATTTAAATTTAATAGATGTTTTATTTAATTTCAATTTTTGATTATTATTTTTTGAAAAACAAATTTATTTAAAATCTTAATTAAAAAATAATATATATTTTTATTGATATTTTATTTATTTATTTTTAAAAAATAAATTTATTTAATTGTGTAAAAAATAAAATAAAATAATTTTTTATTTAATCTAGCTAAAAATAATTAAAATATTATAGATATGTTTAATATTGCTATTACTTAGTAAACAATTTAAAAAGGGTAAAATAGTCATTTGTTCATTTATCCTATCCAGTCCGTCCAACCAAACGTTGGATTCACTAAAAATAGTCCGGGGGATTCACAGTCCGGACATCTAATCTTATGAAAAAACAAACACAGGATACATATCCAATCCAACCAAATAGTCCGGGGGATTCACAGTCTCAGGACTCAAGTCCGATGGATTCTAATCCCCCATTTTCCAGTCCGCCCAATCAAACACACCCTAACAGTAAATAAAACTTGGCACCGCAAACATCAGTATTAGGTTAAGTTTGGGAAGAAATAAGTGTATTTTTTTGTCTTTTTTGATTAAAAAATTGAGGTTAAAAATATAGATGTTTGGGTTAATTTTTTGACTTTTTATGAAAAAATGTATAATAAAAAATTGTGAAAATTAGTTTTTAGAGGAAAATTTGAATTGGGAGTTGTGCAGCCGTAATTGTTGACTTTTGATGAATAATATTAACTTTTTAACTTTTTGAGTAACTTTTTGACTTTTTGAATTACTTGGAAATACCCAAACAAGGCCTAAACATTGCTAGCCCAACCCTGGTGAAAAGAAGGGACTTTTTCCAAATTAAGCCAAATTAATAATTTACTTCCTTAAAGTGCTATTACAAACTATGGCGCTATAGACCAAGGAAACACGCTTTTAAAATATATTAAAATGTAAGCACAATAAAATTATGCAGTTCAAATGGTATCCCACTTAGCTTGTGGAGGGTGAGAGTTCAACACCCCACATCTCCAAATTATTGTTATTTATTATTATTTTTTTTCTTTCACTTGCTCTATATTTTATATATTTATTATGTAATTTTTTATTCAAAAAAAGTATAATGTTTGTTTGGTTAACTAAAAAAATTCTCTATAAAATACAATTTTATTCAAAATGTCAACATAATTGTTTAAAAAGTATTCAGTGTGTTTAGTTTGAGTTTTTTGGATTTAGAATTGGTTTGAGATGTTCTAAAAAAGTGTATTTTTTGACTTATTAGCTTATATGGGTTGAGTTTGAATTGAGTTTGATGTGATGTGTTAGAGAGGTGATGTGATTTAAATAAGATGATGTGACTTAAATAGAATAGTGACTTTTTGAATTTTTGTATTATTTAGTGTACCCCAAACCAAGCCTTAGTTATTTGAAAACTGAGACTTTGAATTTTCGTATTTTTTTATTTTTAGTGAATATTTTTAAAATTTTAAATTTTTTTATATTTTTTTAGATGCACCTTAGTTAGATGTATCTAAAAAGTAAAAAATTTGTGAAAAAATATTTTTAAAAATTAATAAATACATAAAAATACAAAAAAAATGTGCTTTTTAAAAAAATACAAAAAAATTTTAAATTTTTTTTTTTTTTTTGGTATTTAGTGAATTTTTAAAAGGTTTTTTCACAATTTTTTTACTTTTTAGGTATATTTATGTTAGGTATGTCTAAAACGTAAAAAAAAAAAAAAAAAAAAAAAATTGCTTAAAATATTTTAAAAAATCAGTAATTATCTTTTGACACAACTATTCGTAAGCAATTTTTAAGCTATTTTTTAAAGCAATTTTAAGCAATTTTTTTTTTTATACTTTTTAGACATACTTAACATAAATATACCTAAAAAGTAAAAAAAATTGTGAAAAAAACCTTTTAAAAATTCACTAAATACCAAAAATATAAAAAAAATACTTTAAAATATTTTTTGTATTTTTTAAAAAAACACATTTTTTGTATTTTTTGTAATTTTTTTTAAAAAATACATTTTTCAGTACATTTTTTGTATTTTTATGTATTTATTAATTTTTAAAAATATTTTTTAAATTTTTTTTTACTTTTTAGATACATCTAACTAAGATACATCTAAAAAAGTAAAAAAAATGTTTAAAATTTTAAAAATATTCACTAAAAACAAAAAAATACGAAAATCAAAAAACTCAATTTTCAAATAACTAAATCCAAAAAATTCAAATCAAACACACTGAATACTTTTTAAACAATTATGTTGACATTTTGAAAAAAATTGTATTTTATAGAGAATTTTTTTAGTTAACCAAACAAACGTTTTACTTTTTTTTGATAAAAAAATTACATAATAAATATATAAAGTATAGAGTAAGTGGAAGAAAAAAAACAAAAGAATTGAATTTAATTTGAAAAATAGCAACAATTTGGAGATGTGGGGTGTTGAACTCACGCCCTCCCAAGCTAAACAAGTGGACTACCATTTGGGCTACATCCCACTTAACTTTTACTTTGCTCACATTTTAATATATTTTAAAAACATGTTTCTTTGGTCAATAGTAAAAACGTGGTTTGGAACCACGTTTTCTTAACAAAAAAAAATTTGCTTAAAAGCGTAGTTTGTAACCACGTTTTTACTATTTTACAAATTTTCTGCAAGAGGGGCCTGGAAACAGTGAAAACGTGGTTTGTAACAGCGCTTTAGCCTAGTTTGAGAATTTCGTCCAAACTAAACTTAATTTGAGAAATAAGTTACTAATTTGACTTAATTTGAGAAAAGCCCCCAGAGTAACCCTCTACTCTAAGGTTCACCTATTGGGTCCCCAATTCTTCTGATTGTTTTGTTCACAACAAATATCGAAGCTGTACCGCCTTAAATATACAATGTGCGTTTGGTTAAATTTTTTAATCAATTTTTCAAAATCCAAAACCTATTTGGCTTCCGATTTTTGAAAACTCATTTTAAAATTCAAAATCTCACTAGAGACTTAGGTTTCGTTTAGGAGGTGGGTTGACCTTTTAATTTTTTGACTTTTTTAACTATTTTAATTTGGGATTAAAAAGCCTGATTTGATAAGGACTTTTGACTTTTTTGACTTTTTGTGAGAGAAAGAATGTAATGATTATAGGTTTGATGTGATATTTTGTCTTATTTGGCTAAAAAGCCTATTTTATTTTTTGTGACTATTTTAACAAAAAAAGCCTCAAAAACCACTTCCCAAACATAGGCTTATAGGGTATATTTTGCTTGGCTTTGTAGAGTGATTTTGGGAAAAAAAAATTTAAAAACTTGTTTAGTTTGTAATTTTTCCAAAACAACTTTCAAAGTTACTCTCTCTTTTATACATCAATCAATCACTTTTTCTATCTCCTCTCTCTTTCTCAATCATTTTTTCTCTCACATACATCTATTCAATTACAACAAAATATCAAATCATTCAAAACTCCCAAAATCCAAAACTACTTTCAAAATACACAACCAAACAAACCTAAAAAATTTCTAAACTCTCTTTCCAAAACAATTTTTAAAAAGTACTCTCTCAAAACCAAACCAAACATATCCATAAATCCCATGTATTTATTATCCAATAAATTTTATAATAATTAATAATATTTTTTATCAAATATTATTAAAAATATCATTAATAGTTAATTTTTAATGATAGTTTAAAAATTTTATCATAAAAAATATCACTAATTATAAATCTTAATGACAGTTTAAAAAAATCATCACAAAAAAATGTCACTAATTTTTAAATTTTAGAGATAGTTTGAAATTTTTGTCATAGAAAAATATCACTAATTGTAAGTTTTAGTGATAATTTATAAAATTCGTGACAAAAAAAGTCGCTAATTATCAATTTTTAGCGACAAATGCAAAAAATGTTACAAAAAATTATTTTTAGCGATGATTTTACTAGAACTTAATTTTAATAGGACTTGATGGGAATTAAATCTAACTATTAGGACCTATTGATAGTTTAATTTTTTGAATTTAATTTTGTAAAAATTAAGGTAGTGTTTGGTAGAGTTTTAGAATTATGATTTGAGAATAAAATTGTATTTTGAGTTTGTGAGTTTTGAAATTACGATTTGAGTGTGAAAAATTTGTTTAATTATGAGTTTTGAAAAGAGTTTTAAATTGAATTTGAATTGAGTGATGTGACATATGATTTTTGATACAAAAACTTACAACTCATAACCAAACACATAACCCAAAATTTTATTCAAAGCTCATAAAAAAAATTTAAAAAAATTCACAAATATTTTTTTTAATATAAAAATAACATGCAAAATAAATAAATAAATAAATAAAAATAACACCGAACACTATTCCGGTCAATTGGCCAGACGATCGATGGGACATCCGGTGGGACGACTGGTTAGTCCAAATTTTTCGCTTGGAAAGAGTTTTCGAAAGTAAGTGTAGAATTAATTTTTGAAAACGCTAAACAAACACCACACTCAAAAGTGAGTGTAAAACTATATTTTGAAAGCTCTACCAAACGACAGTTTTTTTTTGTATTTTTTATTTTTAATAATTTTTTTAATATTTTAAGTAATATTTTTACTTTTTAATGCATCTAAATAAACTTAAAAGTAAAATATTTATAAAAAAAAATTTTCAAACAATTAATAAATATATAAGAATAAGAAAATATATTGAATTTTTGTGTTTTTAATATTTTTGGTATTTAATGAAATTTTTTTTAAAAAAATTCATAAATGTTATACTTTTTAATTGTATTTATATTAAGTGTATCTAAAAAGTATATGAAAAAATACTTAAAATATTTTTAAAAAATTCACTAAAAATAAAAAAATGTGAAAAATAAAAAAATTAATTTTCAAAAAATTGAATTCAAAAAATTAGAATCAAAAGGTTTTTCAAAACTCATTCCAAAACCCAAAATCTATTTGGCTTAAGATTTTCATAAAATTGATTTTGTTTGGTTTTCAAGTGTTGGCCAAATAATTTTTTATGTTTTAGATCTATATGATCTAGATAGACTTGAAGAGAAAATAAAAGGGAAAATTACTGAAACATCCCTCTCCAACTTTGTATAGTAAGAGAGGTCCAACTTTGTGTAGTAAAAGAGGTCCATGATTTTGTTTGGTTTTCAAGTATTGGCCAAATAATTTTTTATATTTTAGATCTATATGATCGAGATAGACTTAAATAGTAAATAAAAGGGAAATTTACTAAAACATCCCTCTCCAACTTTGTGTAGTAAAAGAGGTCCAAGATTTTATTTTTTCTTATTAGCTAAGGTTTCTCAACATTTTCAAAAAAAAATTCAACTCAAAGAAATTTTACTTAACTCAGAGAAATTTTGGCCCGACTCAAAAAAATTTCAAAATTTCTTTGGTATGATCTCAGAGAAATTTTGAAATTTCTTTGTGAAATCAAAGAAATTTATCTGTAAAAATTGAAAATTCTCTAAGTCGTGGCGAAATTTCTCTGAGTCGGACAAAATTTATCTGGATCGAATTTTCTCTGCAGAAACATTAAAGGATCTTAACTACTATGAAAATGGTTTATGTCATTTACTTATAAAATCTTAATATGAAGGACTTTAAAAAAACTCCCCTAAATAAAATGTGAAGAACTCAAAAAAAAAAAAATTAATAAACATATAAAACATTAAAACTATATTAATTTTTAAATTATGTCAAATTTTTTTTTTTGTATATTTCTCATTATTCAGTAATTTTATAAAAAGTTATATTTAAGTGTGAAACATTTTAAATGTGTGTAGATTGAGTGGATATAAAATCAGAAAAGAAGTGTTAAAAATTCTAAAATGTTCATAAAAAATAAAAAATATGGTGTGAAACTTTGCCCTATAAATTAAATTAGATACTTCTAAAACATAAATTTAGATTAGGTGTATAAAAATAAAAAATAAAAAAAAAAAGTAAACAAATTTGACTATAATATTGCCAAAAAAAAAAAAAAAAATTGACTACAAGATAAAAAATAAAACACCCAAAAAAAAAAAACTCAAAAATTAGTTTTGAAAACTCATAACAAAACAAGTTTTGAATTTTCAAAAGTCTTTTCACAAAATTATCTTTCAAAACTAAATCAAACGTAGTCATAAATGCTAATGTGGTATGTTGGAGAAGTTATTAGTTGGTTTTGGGGTAACGCCACGTATTGTTCCAACGGTATTGTGATTAGTAAAAGAGATAGGGGCCAACGAATTTGTGTTTGATGATTAGGAAACATGAGGGAGTATAGTAAATTGTGATTGGTGAGGGATACAACTATGTATCGCCCTAGACCAACCAATAATTTTTCAATATGTTGGGCTTTTAAGCCCCAAAACTCCACAATCTCTGATGCCCAGCCTTTTACATTGCCTAGTAAATAAAATAAAATAAATTACACTAATTTTCCTTAAAATTTTAAAAACAGGGTAAATTTTACTTTACCTCCTTGTGATTTTGATTTAGGTCATGTGCAATTTATTTCCTAACATTTAGAAATGATCATATAACCCTCTTTATGGTTTGTAGACTGAAGTGCACCATTAGGCCCATTAACGATTTAATTAAAAAGACTAAAGTACCCCCGTATTTCGTCATTAAAGTGCACCCCTTGTGTTTTATTTCATATGCGATTTACCTCCTTGAAATTTAAAAATAAGCATATAACCCCCTTATCTTTGCTACGAATTTCACATTTGCTGTTAAGTTGGACAGAATGTTTAATAGTGCACTTCAGTCTACAAACCATGTAAGGGTTACGTGGTTATTTTCAAATATTTGAAGGTAAAACCGCACATGACTCAAACCACAAAAAGTAAAGTGCAATTTGTCCTAAAAAATACAATTAATTATAGAGAAAATTCTTCATAAATCCATATTCCTATCCTTATAACAAAAAGTCCATTAACAGATTTTGTTACATAAATACCACTTATCTATTGAAATTTTTGTATTTAACCTATTTGTTCAAAATTTTATTTTATCTATTTGATTTTTGAATCAATTTGTTCAAATTTTTATATATATGTCAAAATTATTTTAATATTTTTTATCTATCTATTTAAATTATTTTAATATTTTTAATTAATCTATTGAACCTATCTGTTCAAATTTTTATTTTATCTATTCACTTTTTTGAACTTATCTATCAAATTATTTTTAAAAATTTGTTCAAATTTTTATTTTATATGTTGGATTTTTGAACCTATCTCTCCAAATTATTTTAACCTATCTGTCATAATATTTTTTTATTTATCTATACTGGTATTTTTTTTTTATCTGTAAAAATTCAATCTATTATGTACAGATAGAGTTACTCTCTCTATATCTCTCTTCACAAACCCATTTAGTGATTTTTTGGTCTGCTTATAAATTTCTTCACATATATATATATAAAGGGGATATGAGGAAGAAGGAAGAGAAGGCAGTGGAGAAAGAAGAGGAAATATGGAATTAGAAGAAGGAAGCCCTAATTGAGGGAGTGTCCGAGAAGCTCATCAATGGCTTTTTCTTCTTTTTTTCTTGCAAAGAAGACTAACCCATCATCCACGGCGCAAGTTAGCTTATACGCTAAGACCTTACTCCGATCTAATCCACTCTCTCAAATCATGACAAACCTAATTTCCCCCTATATTGATTCTCTTCTAGTTTTCTTTGGTATTTTTAGCAAAATTTGAAGTAAAAATAATGATGGGGTATGAAAACGAAAAAACCCACATTTACCGAAAAGAGATGAAAGAGTCTTAATGATGGAGTTTCTTTCTCCTCCGACTTTTAGTGTCTCCACCACCACCCTCTATCTCTATCATCTCTACCCTTCGCTGAGATTGCTACCGATGATGATCCCCTATACTCCATTGCTCTTTCACCATCAAAACCCCTAGTTTCACTTTCAACTCCATCACCCAACCCTTTTCCTACGCCAACATCATCTTCAGATCCTTTGACAAAGACTAGACCAACAACATCGAGATCAACGACCACGATAGCTCTGAAAACCTTCGTCTTCATCTACCGTTTGAAATGAGAGATGGGTTGTTGGGCACAATTTGTACAGATAATGTGCTATTATTATGGACCAAGTAAATTATTCGCTTGTCCTTACGGACCCAAACAAAAAGGCCCTAGGATCTATGCCCTTAAAAGTCTATAAAATGGACCTATGGCCGAAGCACACTTAATTCTATACTTTTGACATAATTATACTGATTTTCTTTAAAGTTTTAATTTGCATAACACTAAATTTATGGTTAAAATTGAATCAATTGAAATGAAAGAAATCAAAATGGCACAATACACAAACTATAAACTATAAAGACTAATTTGCCCTTAGTTTTATTTTGTTTTATTAGAACTTTTCTATTACCATTTAAATTGATTTATTTTTTTTTATTTATTTAAAATAATAGTAATGTAGGTAAAAACTGATTGGAGCCAAAAAAAGTGAAGTGCATATCATATGCACCCTATCATAAAATATGTAAGTTTATCACAAAATTTCATAATATCAACTACAAAATATGTAAACTCATCACAAATTGACATAACAAAAAATATTGTAATCAAGGCACAAACTTTTGCAACATCAATCATAAACCTTTAGACATTTTGTTATGCCAATTTATAACAATATTACGCATTTTGTTATTAATATTGCAAAAATTTATGATAAAATTATATATTTTTGTGGTAAGGTACACACGACATAAGACTTCCCAAAAAACATGTTTGATTACAAGATGTCAAAAGTAATTAACCATCTTTTGTGAATAAAAAATTCAATTCAATTCTGATAATAACGTACGTTTCGTTTAGGACAAACTTTTTTGGCCTCGATTTTTTATTTTTTGACTATTTTAACCTAATTAAAAAGATTCTGTTTAAGATAAACTTTTGATTTTTTTTTGTAATTGATTTGATGGTTGTGAGAGAAAAAATGATGATTATGATTTGGATGTGACATTTTGTGTTATTGGCTAAATTAGCTTATTTTGTCTTTTTGTAGGCTAATTTAGCCCACCCCATTTGGCAAACAAAGCCTAAATTTTGTTTTTTTTTTTGTTTTTTGTTTTTTGTTTTTTTTTTATCAATAATTCGCTAGTCATGTGAATGAAAAATATAATATTATCATTTTTTTCTGCTAAAATATATATTTATCTTTATTTATTTTAGTGTTTGCTCACCATTTGCATTAGTTTCAATTGCTTTAACAAAGAAAGGGCAGTTAGTATAGTTATTGAAAAAATGTGGGTTTAACTGTTTTTTTTTTTTTTTTAACTTCAAGGGTAATGTAATTTAACTTGAAAAAGTGATAAATTACAAGTTAGTCCTATAAGATTGACTTAAATATCTATAATATTGTATATTTTTTAAGGGGTAATTATCAATTAGTCCCATTAAGTATCATTTAGTCCTATTGCCTTTTTTTTTTTCTTTTTTTTTTCGGCAAAAATCATTTGTTGGTTAATACTTATGGAAGTTAACCTCCTCACGTTTTGCAAAGTACCAAGTGCTTGTCTCCTTAATTCAACTCTCCCTAAGGAGAGTTGAATCCATGACCTCCCTTTAGGGACTAAGCCCTTAGGAAAGTCCTATTGACTTTTTGGATGCACCAATAACTCTTGCCCTCATTAAATACTTAGCAAAATCTTCAATTTTCTCCCATCTTCTTTCTCTATCTCTTTGTCTTTTTCCATAAAATTTTTCAAAAGTTTCACACCACCATTGTTTACCATCGCTATCGTCTACCCACCACCACCACCATCATCACCATCCACCCGCCACCACCACTGTTATTGTCTTTTTCCAAATTTAGGTTTATTTTTCAGTGCTAAATTTATCAATCTATCTTTGTTGTTTGTGTATGTGGAAGATGATGGTGGATTCTTATAAGTGAGTGAGTGAATATGAGTAAGGATGGTGAATATTAATGAATAAATTTACAGTGACAAATTTATTAATCTGGTCAACAAATTTATAGTGAAGAATTCATAGGTAAATAAGTCTAATTAATAAGATAGGCTAGTAAGCAGCCATTTTTTTTAATGCACCAATAGATTCTAAAATACTTGTTTTGTCCAATCATCATATCATATCATGTCATATAGGGAACAATTACAACCCAAAAAAAAAAAAAACGAAGTTTGAATTTATAAAGATGGGGCGATTCCTTACTTTTTGCCCGACCCAATTTAAGTAATTAAAGAATTCAAGTCTAGATCGTACACCTCCAGTCCAAGATTCGAACTTCTCCTAGAATAGTTTTCGGTGCGAAATGAAATTCATAGGATATATATATGAGTACTTCAAAGGAAATATAGAAATATTTGATAGGATGAGCTCGTATTGGTCATGGGTTGAGAAGGGGAATTGAACTCTATGAGATCTAATCTACCGTTGTTCCTTAGTGGGCTCATAATAAATTAAAAGTTGCTCATGCTACTCAGCCTAGAGCCTTGAGCATTGTACAAGGACGTGCTGTAGGAGTAACTCATTACCTTCTTATGGGGGTTCGTGGCAGAATTGGGTTCAACTCCCATAAACCCAATGTGGCGAAAATAGAATGATTCGGTCTAGGCTAGGCTGGATCATGTGAATTTTAGTTAACTTAACCGAAGGAGTTGAGGGATTCTTGCTTTAATCCGTCCCGCCATTTTGGATGGACCCTCCATTCTGATTTGTATATCATGAAAAAAGAAAGCCATCTGCACCAGGCGAGCTTCCTAGTACGAACTCCTAACTATGAGCCTATCCACACGACCTTACTTTGATAATGATTCTTCTTCTAATAAATCTTGAATTTTCAATTTTATCAATTTAAATCATAATTTTTTTTATTTGTTTCCAATCTAAACCATTCGCCTATTTTTGTTAAATAAACCAATAAAAGAAAGAGTATTTTAATTATTAAACTCAATGTAATTATATATAAAATGTCCAAAACACATTTTTTTTATTGGGTTTAATGACTAAAATATCATTTTTTTGATCGATTTTGCATAACAAAAATAAGTAAATGGTTTAAATTGAAAACAAATCAAAAGTTTAGAGATTCAATTGACAAAATTAAAGTTCAAGATTTATTTTGTTATACCGGTCAAACTTTGATTTTTAAATTTTTTTTTTTATAATTTCCCCTATCATATATTATTAACAGTAGTGTTTATCTTTAATTTTTTTTTTCTCTTTCCTATGTAACTTATTTATCATCTTTTCTTTTTCTCTCTCTTCTATGTGGCATATCTATCTTCTTTTATTTTTTCCTTACTTTTTTATTTTGTTATTTAGGGTATCTTGAGCTAGCTTACGCGCACCAGACTAAGTGCTTATAGCCTGAACAAGCCTTCCGAAACAAGGCTTACACCCTACGATCCGTGGCCCTAAGGCATGCGTTTGCTGGCTACGGGGATTCAGACCTGAGACCTAAGAGGGAGCAAATCTCCATGCCCCAGTCATCACCCACTAGACCAACCACCCTGTGGTTACTTTTTTTTTTTTTTTTCTCTCTCTCTCTCCTATGTGGTGTATTACTCTTCTTTTCTATTTTTTAAAAATGCCACAATGATATACCCTTACACCTAATATATAAAAGAATTCTACTTAATCTTAACTACATATAGAATTAATACTTAATGAATTAATTTTCTTCTAATAAATATTAATTTTTTCTTCGTCTACCTTATTAATATTTTAATGTTAATTTAAATTAAGTTTTCTATTAACATGAAATTCTTTATTACGAAACATTTATATTTAATTTGAATTTTATATATCTATATAC
This sequence comes from Camellia lanceoleosa, assembly GCA_025200525.1. NCBI lineage: Eukaryota > Viridiplantae > Streptophyta > Magnoliopsida > Ericales > Theaceae > Camellia > Camellia lanceoleosa. The sequence continues at coordinate 83,009,440 of CM045768.1, read as the reverse complement.
AATATGTATGAATAATTCAAAAAAAATATTTAAAAAAATAAAAAAAATTTACTCATAAATCCCATCTTGAGGAATGATGATCCGTTTAGTCCTAAAGATTTCTTATAAACTAATTAGTCCCATTTATTTTGGAAATGTGGATTTAATATATATTCTTTGAAAATTGGGTTGACAATTATACCTTTATTTTCATTATGTTTCCTTTTTTTAAATTTTTTTTTTAGTGTGTGTTGAAAAGATAAGATACACAATTTATGAGAATTAAATTTGGGGTGGATTTTGATATGTGAATCTTTTTAATTTGGGATAGCTTGAAATGATAGATTTTTCAAACATTTCAAAAGGAATACAAAAATAGTTTGAAATGTGGGATTCTTTAAAAATCACTTAGTAAACTTTGGATAAATGTGTAATTTAAAACATGTCAAACATTCTAAAAGGAGTACAAAAATCCTTTAGTAAGCTTTTGGCAAAATGTGTACATCCAAACTATGGAGTTTTGATTTGAAATGATTTGAAATGTGAGATTTTTTAAACATTGCAAAAGGATTATAAAAGTCTCATAGTAAGCTTTGGATAAATGTATAATTTTAAACTGTGCAGTTTGATTTTGAATGATTTGAAATGTGAGATTTTTCAAACATTTCAAAATGAGTCGAAAAATCTCTTAGTAAGCTTTTGGCAAATGTGCAATTTCAAACTGTTAGATTTTGATTTCCAGTGGTTTGAAATTTTGGATTCTTTAAACATTCCAAAAGGAGTACAAAAACCTCATAGTAAACTTTGGGCAAATGTGTAATTTCAAACAGTGGGGATTTTGATCATTTATAGGTATTAACTAGCATCCACAAGTATAAACTATAGGGTTATACTATCATTTCAACACAAATAGGATTGTTGGGTTCATTAGATTATTTGGAGGATTTATTGGTTACTAAGATATGGAAATTGGATTTATTGGTGCTTTTCCCACAAAAAATAATACTTTACATAATTAGTATATGCATTTTCTTCTTAATCCAACTACACGATATTTATGTTTACTTGTTTAAATAGAATTTTTATAACTTCTATTTCTACATATTTTTTATTTTCCAAATGAATATGAAAGAAAATCAAATAATTAGAATTACTTTTAATTTTATATTAATTCTCCATCCAATTTAACTATTATTTTTAATATCAAAATGAGTGTTTGTCTTATAATTTAATATATATATATACATACATATAATATAAACTCATGTATAATAATTACATTTTTATAGCACGATAAGACTAAAATTATCAAAATATGCAAATGATTCAACTAAAATTATAATATATAAATATTCAAGTAACAATTTTATAAAACGATATAGTTTAGATTATTAAAATAAATAACTAGAAGGGAAATTTATTAGAAAATCCTCTTTCAAGTACTTGTATTTCAATTAGCTCAATTTGTGGTGAGATTACATATTTTGTGGTTGGTGTTACGGAATTTTGTAGTAAAGTGGTATGCATCCCTAAAAGGGTTCACACCATAGGATTTTCCATGTTTGTAACATCAAGTCATTGAGTTCGAAAGGTAAAGTAGACCATGAAACCGATCTCACTCGATCATGACACAAAGTTTGGTTTGGTTTGGTTTGCAAAGAACCCAACTCTCTAGCTTGAACAGTTGCAACAATTTAGTGCAAAAAGGCAAAAGGTTGGCAAGCTATCAACAGGAGGAAGCAAATAGCATAACATGAAATATAACTACTTTGGGACAACCAAAAATGGTAGAAGAGAAAACTAAATAAAATCATTGAAAAAAAAAAGACTTACTTCATGATATCATTATATTATTCACTACCGCCATACATACATTTTATCTAAAACAATAATCTATCACTAAAACATTTGCCACCGTCACATTATTATAAGACAAACAAATTTGTTTATTTGATGGTTTTTTTTTTTAAAAAAAATCTTCAATTCCCTTTGAGATATGGCAACAAAATACGGTTCTTCCATACACTCGTTGCCACTATCCTTCTTGGGTTGGAAAATCGGAAGAGGAGTATCTATATGGCAGTTCCGATATTTCATGATTTGATCATAAAGCATTTGCGCTTCTTCCTTTGTATCAAAACAATTGAGCTGATACCTCTCACTGATAGCAGGTGGTTAATGAAGTGATTAATGTGAGAATTGTAATAGTAATGTGAATATGATGAATTGTTGTTTTGTTTGGGAAGGAAGATAGTAGAATTATATCAAGGGGCATTTATGTCTTTTGAGTTAATTCTCATGGTTTAATAAGTCTTCACAATTTTGGAGAAATTTTATTTTCACACACCTATTTATCTCTGTGTACATATTTAATGAAATATTATTTTAATGACAATTTTACCCTGAAGTAAAATGACCATAATAGACATCAAAACACACCATTAACATTGAATAATAGTTTTTTTGTACACATTATTTAAAAATAAAAAAATCTCAGCGCACATCTTTGAAGTTAAAAAAAAAAAAACTAAACCCTAATTTCTCTATTGATTCTCATTTCTTCCATTGTTGTTCACTTATTCTATTGACCATTGTTTGCTACACACTCTATAGTTATCTATTGCTTGTAAAACAATACGCTCATATTGTTTTACTATCTAAGTTTATACTCCATTGATTATATCATTTTGTCATTAGAATCTACCATAATTCTTGATTTTTGTGATGAAAGAGTTGCAAATCAATGGAAATTCAAATTCAAATAACAATATGCCTGGATACAACAAAAGCAGTAATGAAAATGTAAGTTTTTTTTATGCAAATTTTTTTTTTCACGATTTTAATTCGGTAAACCAGTGCTGAAACATGTTACTTTTTTTGGATATCAACTGCCAAAATTATTAATTCTAGTCGAAAATCAAGTTCTGAATTTGGATATCGGAACTCAACTTTCGAATTTAAGAATTAATTTCGGAAACCAAGTTCTAAATTTTTTTTACATGTTTCGGAAGTTAAAAATCGAATAAACCTTTTTCATTCAAATAATAAGTACTGAATAAACAAAATCGAATTGCTTCTAGAAAAAACAAGAGTTTATGAAAAATAGGAGATAGATAGAGTTGTACGTCTTCAATGGAGTTTGATACAAAACGATGTTGTTTCAAGATCTATGTTGATACAAGTCGATGTCAATTAATGACTTTTTCGATGTTGACTAGATTGTTGATTGAAATAATCAACTTGATGATGTAACTGGAAATCAAAGGAGCTAGTTTGTTGTATAATCTGAAGATTCATGGAGTGATTTGCTGAGGGATTTCTTGTGAAAGATGTTGTTGTGTTTTCAAGGTGGGTGGAATAAAAAATAGGTCTATACAATTGATTCTCTGTGGAACAAATGGTTAAGTGGTGTGTGTACAAAAATGTTAGTTTATGGTATAATTGTAACATGTGAGGGATGGACTGAGAACAAAAATATAAAATTAATTTCATAAAGGTGTGTATTGAGAAATTATATATACAGAAATAAAAAAATTGTGTGAAAATAGAATTTTCCAAAATTTTGGCATGGACGCGTGCATATTGTTTTGGAGAGACAGAGACCGACCTTTAGTTTGGGCTTATTTAAAGGAGTCTCTTGTTTTCAGGGAGAGAGAGCGAAAGTTTTTTTTATAAGTGAAACTGAGAAGCATATATATATATATATATAGAGAGAGAGAGAGTGTGTGAAACTTACGGAGAGACATAGATCGACTTAGGGCTTATTTAAAGGAGTCGAGTTTTGTTAGAGAAAGAGTAAAACTGAGGAGAAGATGGGAAGCGGAAAAAAGAAAATTGAGATTAAAAGCGTAGAAAAGGAAGGGCAGAGAATGGTTACATTCTCCAAGAGACGTCATGGTCTCTTCAACAAAGCTCGACAACTGTGATCCCTCACCGGCATCGACATCGCAATCCTCACCTTCTCCCCACATTTTATTTGAAATGTCTAGTCACAATAGGGAATAGTAAGAGCTTGGTCATTCTTTTTGTCAGCCACAACTACACTACATATCGGATATGCTAACTTTTTACAACTTTTGTCATATAACAAATATTTTAACCCACTTTTTTAACTACACTACTAGAGATGCTCTAACAGAGAGAGAGAGGGGGGGGACTAGGCATAACACACAAATTAACTGAGAGAATGCTTGTATTTTCACTATAGAGAGAACTCTTACATGTTGGATGGATGTGAGGCAAATGAGCTCTCACTCCTTATATAGACAACCTAGTATTCCTAGGAACATTCTAGAGCCCTTATTAATTAGGGTGTGTAGAAACTTCATGGAGGCTTCAACCAGATTACAAGAATATTTCCTACTCTGGAACTATCTATGTACATTCTAGAATTATGTACAACATTATCATATTTTTTCAAGTCTTCTAGGAGCTTCCGTAATCTTCCATTAGGCTCCCTTTCTTAAGTCTTCCTCTTGGTAAACAATTTTGTCTAGGTAATTCAATTTTGTCTAGGCAATTCGGCGGGACGTGACAATGTAACTATGTCCTTGACCAATCACAAATTATCATGTCCTCTACTATTTCCAATCATCCAATACAAAATTATAAGTCCCCCCTTTACACCAATTATAACATGTCTGAAACATCATATGCACGTGGACCAATTATAAGTGCACCTTTCTGTTGGCAATGTAAATTTGCTTTGTTGTGCATGTGTAAGAGATTTCACTCTATATCATTACTTTTTATTCATTTTACTTATGATATGGAGATATCTTCATCACCGCTCAATATTGAATTTGTTTTTAAGCAAGTGTAAAAATTAACCTAAAATGTTTGGGATTTCACAAGTTTTATTTTTTATTTATTATTATTTTTTTTGAACTGGGATTTTACAAGTTGAACCTAATGCAATTATAACATATTCAATTTTTTACTATTATTTTATTTAATTTGATTTTAAATTTAAATAAAAAATTTAAGTTGATATGAACTATTCTAATTTTTTTTTTTATCAAAATGATTTTAAAAATCCCCCTTCTATCCTAAATTTTCACTTTTATTAAATTTGATGAAAAAAATTGAACTCCAATGCTTTCACTCCGTTTGGTTTTAATTTTCAAATCAGTTTTGGGTTTTGAATTTTCAAAAATAGTTTTGACAATTGAAAATAAAAAACTTGTTTAGTTATAAGTTTTGAAAATAATTTTTAAAAATTGAATTCAAAACTTGTTTGGTTATGAGGTTTTAAAACTAGTTTTTTTGAGGACTTTTTTTTTTTTTTTTTCTTCAAGAGTGGGTTTGGGTATTTTGTTTTTGTATTTTTTGGCTCTGGTGTGTTTGTTGGAGAGCATCTCCAATGGATGGCTAAATCATCTGCCAAAGCCATAATATGGCAGCTTGAGCCAAAAACAGCTTCTCCAATGGCATGCTATAACAGCTGCCAAAATTTGGCAACTGCCAAATCAAGTGCCAAATTTGGCAACTACTTTGGCAACTTCCAAATCTGCCAAGTCACCCAAAATTAACTGTTTTCTCTCTTCCGTCCTTCCCTCTTTCTCTTTCGGTTGGGATTTTCCAGATTCATCAATATTCATGAATGAACAAGAATGAACAAATTCATCAATATTCATCAAATTCATCAATATTCAACAAGCATGAACAAGAATTCATCAATATTCCAGAATTCATCAATATTCAGAAAATTCATCAAATTCATACCAAAAACAGATTTAAAAAGATTTCATCAAATTCATCAAATTCATACTAGAATTCATCAATATTCAATAACAGATTTAAAAAATTTTAGGAAAACGAACATAAATAATCTCAAATTAATTTCTCAAATAATCCATTAGTGTATTATTTAATATATACGAATTTAATTCTGTTTCCCAGACCCCCCCTCTCGGAGAAGAAGAAAGTTAGGGCATTCGTCTCTCTCTCTCTCTCTCTCTCTCTCTATGAATATATATAAATATATACGAATTTTTTTTGCTGCAAATTTGCAGGAGATTGGGGTTGAAGAATTGGAGCAGGTTGGAAATGGTGAGAGCAGCATAGAAGCATTCGGAGACAGAGCAGCGTAGAAGGAGCAAGATTAATGAGAAGTAATCTGAAATAATCCAAGAAAAATACCTGATCTGAGGGTTGAAGTTCACTGATCCGAAAAAAATCTTCACTGATCCAAGGGTTGAAAAGGGTTGGAAGTTCATCTTCATTGATCTAAAGCTGATCCGAAGTTCATTCGAAGGTCTCTCTCTCTGATCTTCACTCATCCGAAGCTCTGATCTTCCCTCTGACCTTCCCTCTTCCCTCTAATCTTTACTCATTCGAAGCTCTCTCTCTCTCTCTCTCTCTCTCTCTCTCTCTCTCTCTCAAGTTTCAAAGCCCTCTGTCTCTAAAGAGTGGATCTGGAAATTTCCTAAAGTTTATTGAACTTGGGTTATACTTTATTCATGAGTGGGTTGCTTTATTCATTAAAAAAAAATAAAAATTAAATAAAAACATAATTGAAACATATATCTACAACGGCTATAAAAAAAAGGGATGAATACAAACCGGTTATAAAAATGACTATAAAAAAAAAACGGCTCCTTTTTTTTATGTTAAAACGACTATAAAAGAAAACGGCTCTTTTTTTTTTTTTATAAATACAAACATTTTGTGCTCTCTTTTTACTCAATTTCATTTCACAACAAATTTTCTAAATTACATTTTTATTTTTATTTATATTTTCTTTACACAATCGATATGGAAGGTTCATCAAAAATAAAGAGAGGAAAATCATTCACCATTGCTGAAGATATGGCATTTTGTAAAGCTTGGTGTCACATTTCTGAAGATCCAATTGTTGGTAATTCACAATCTTATACTCACTTTTGGGGAAAAATTTATGAAAATTATTGCTCCCTTCAAAATGATCAGTCAAGAACACAAGTTTCTATCCAATCTCAATGGGGTACAATCATGAAATGTTCTAACAAATTTCGTGGATGTTTAGCGCAAGTCAAAAATCTACACCCAAGTAGGCTATCTCAAGTTGATTTAGTAAGATTTCATCTTCATTTATTACGTTAGTTTTTATTTTATTTTATTTCATCTCATATAAAAATTAAATAATTACTTAATTCAATATTGATACATATTTTATTTTATCTAGTAAGATCTCATATTTTATTTTATTTTATTGATACTTACTTAATTCAATATTGATACAAATGCTTCAAGCAAAACTTTTTTTACCATCAAGATGAAAAGAAACATTTTGATTTTGAACATTGTCGGTCAATCTTGCAAAATAATATCAGGTGGCAAGATGTAACTCCTACGAATACGGTGAAGTCAAGGATACATACACCATTTTCTCCTGATTTAGCCCCCGATTCCCCTATGGATAATTGCATTTCTCTTGAAGATGACACTAGTCCAAGTGTTGGTAACAATCCAACTGTTGGTGAGGGTAATGTCTCTGCAAGGGGTAAAAGGCCGATGGGTAGGAAATCTGCAAAAGAATTATTTCGGAAAAATCAAGTCGTTCAAGCTGAAGTTCAAAATATGAGCACACAATTGGACACATTTAACCAATACCTTGCTGAGAAGGAAAAGAAAAAAGATGAAAGAGAAGAAAAAAGGATTCAAGTAATGTAGGAGATGAAAGAACTTGAGATGAAAAAACATGACTTCGAGATCAGAAGACAAGAACATGAGATGAGAAAGGAAGAACACCAAATAATGACTACGGACATTTCTCATTTGGACCCTCAGATGAAAACGTATTACACAATGCGAAAAAATGAGATTTTCGCCAAGTGGTTCTCAAATGTGAGCAGCCCAAATTTTTATTTCTCCCTACCTCCTGATGAATAATTACGGGATAAACGTTAGTCTTTATTTTTTGCAATATCATTTATTTTTTGATGTAATTGTTAGTATTTTTTTGATGTAATTACGGGATAAATGTTAGTCTTTATTTTTTGATGTAATTTTTAATGAAATTTCATGTTGTTTTAAGAAACATTTTTGAGTATTTTGTACTTCACAATGTAAAAAAATACATTAACTGACATTAAAAGACATTGTAAAATAAAAAAACATTAAATGAAGAACATTTTATTGGAATAAAAAGACATTAACTGACATTAAATGACATTAACTGTCATTAAAAAGATAAAATGCAAACTTAATCTAACTCTCCAGCTCGGGACCACAAGTTTTCAATTAGATCATTACGAATTACATTATGGGCTTCAACAGATCTAATCCTTTGCCGATTCAACATAAATTGAGCATACTCCTCATTCGGATCGCGTGACACTTGATAGCCCAAATTACTTGTATCAGTCTCAAGTTGTGCTGCACTGCGTTCATTTTCTAGAATATCACGCTCGTCTTCAATGATCATGTTGTGCAAAATAATGCACGTCTTTATGATGTAGTACAGATCCTCATCACTCCAACCTCTAGCTGGCATGCTGACAATATTAAATCGTGCTTGGAGCACTCCAAATGCCCTTTCGACATCTTTCCGACATGCCTCCTGCATCATCGCAAATAGCTGTCTCTTTGCGCCTTGAGGTTGAGACAATCGTTGCCCAACGAGGATAGATACCATCAGCAAGATAATACCCCATGGTGTATGCGTGATTATTGATGGTGTAGTTGGCAGCAGGGGTCTCTAGTTAATTCAGCAAATAAAGGCGACCTGTCAAGAACAGTAATATCATTTAGAGAGCTAGGCATACCAAAGAAAGCATGCCAAATCCACAAGTCATAGGAGGCAACTGCCTCGAGTACAACTGTTGGTTTGTGATAGTGTCCAGTGTAAGCATCGACTTGGGCACTTGGACATTTATCCCAACGCTAGTGCATACAATCCAAACTCTCTAACATTCCAGAAAACCCGCGTTGCTTTCCTCTTGCAATAATCTGGCGACATCTGCTTCATTTGGAGATCTTAAGTAAACGGCTTCATAGGTAGCAACAATTGATCTGGTAAAAAAATTTAAGGCGGCAATTGCAGTACTTTCGCCGATTCTAACGTACTCGTCTACAGGATCAGTAGGCACGCCGTATTGGAGGATCCGAAGTGCTGCAGTCATCTTCTGTACACCGGATAATCCAGGAGCACCAGTAGCATCACGGGCTTAGATGGAGTACTCATTCACTTGTTGAATATCGTGTAAGATACTAACAAACAATGACCGCCTCATTCAAAAACGTCTTTGAAAGTATTCTTCTGGATAGATAGGATTATTTACAAAATAATCTCTATAAATCTGTTCGTCGCCTTTGACCCTCTCACGATTAATGTATCGACGACCACTTGTGGAACCAACACGTCTGGTTTGTTGGTTTAGGCTTAACATCTGTAATCTTTGTTGTTGCATTGTGAATAGTTACATCATGATGATATCATCATCAGATGATGAAGATTCATCAAAATCTCCATTTAATATGGCTTTACTCAAATTGTTCATTGTAGGTAGATGGGTGAGTGGGTGAATATGAAAATTGTAGAAAATCTTCTTGGTGGGTACAGAGAGTTTTGAAGATATGAAAATGATAGGTAGGTGAATATGAAAATTGTAGAAAACCTTATGATATATTTATAGAGAAAATTGTGGGTGAGTGAATGATGGATGATTGTTGGGTGGGTGGATGAATAATGAGTGGTTGTTGGGTGGGTAGATGAATACTGGATGGTTGTTGGGTGGGTGGATAAATAATGGGTGGTTGTTGGGTGAGTGAATGAATAATGGATGGTTGTTGGGTGGGTGAATGAATAATGGATGGTTGTTGGGTGAGTGGATGAATAATGGATGGTTGTTGGGTGGGTGGATGTGAGTGAATGAATGTTGGGTTAATAATGGATGGTTGTTAGTGGTTGGTTGTTGATGGTAATTGGTGATTGTTTATTTTTTATGTGTAGTTAAAAAATTTATTAAATATGTAGTGATATGTTTTTTGGTGGGGTGAATTAATCAAACAATTTTTTTTTTCCAATTTTTCATTTATTTTTTATTTTTTATATTTGTCTAGTTGGGAATAATATAAATATAAATTTTTTTTAACAAACAGATAAAAAAATGTCACAAAAGACAAAAAATAAATAAAAATAAAATCACAAAAAACCTATATCCAAACAACACCTACAAAGTTGGAGGGAAAGTTGGTTAAGATTTGCCAAAAATAGCAAATGACCATTGGAGCACCATTGCTATAATTTGGCAAAATAACACTATTCATTGTCAAATTATAGCAATAGCAACCCCAATATAGCAACAACCATTGGAGATGCTTACTGTTACATTCATTTGTTCCCATTCTTTCTTTCCCTTTACCATGAAGACTTCTTCCTTAACTCTTGAAGGCCTAGACTCTGTGGATCTTGCGAAGCGATCTGATGATAATGTTGATGCATCCAACCTTTGCTTGATAGGGAAGATTTTGGCCCTGAAAACTTTGAATCAACAAGCCATCTCTAATATCATTCAAGGGGATTGGAAGCCTAGGGCCAAATTGGTTATCTAGCCACGGCCAGAGAATACTTTTTGTTCCAGTTTGATCATGTGGAAGACCAACACCGAATCCTCTTGGAGCCTTCTTGGTCGGTGATGGGGAATTTGCTGGTCCTCCAAAAAATTTCGATGGGGAAATCTGCCGCAGAGATGGAGTTTCAGTGGTGTCCATTTTTGGTACAAGTTCATGGGATTCCGGTTGCCAAGATGACAAAACAGAATCGGGAGATCATAGGACGAAGGATTGGGAGGCTCATTGGTGTTGAAGCTATGCATGATGGTCTTCTGTTCTATCGAAGTTTTCTTCGAATTCGGGTGGATGTAGATGTAACTAACCTCTTCCACTTGGATTTATCTTGCAGCAGAAGGGCCCTGAGAACAAAGAAATTTGGATCTCCTATAGATATGAGAAGTTGTTGGATTTCTGTTACGATTGTGGGAGAGTGGGTCATGAGAAATCTGCTTGTAAATTTGTGTCTCGTGAAGAGGGAGCTAAGTCGGGTTATGGACCAGAGTTGAGGACAAGTTGGGCACCCAAGCTAGAATTCCCAAAAGCTCAAATTCGTCGTTGAGTGGACATGGCGGAGGAACGAGTGCGTTTTTTGGCTTAGCAAAGGTCGGCGGTGCCACGTAAGGAGGACGCACCGAGGTCGGGTACAAAAAGTCTAGCTAATACAACAAGGAGGAGCGTGGTTGTGCCTGAAGTCTGTATATCTACCGAGAGGCAAAACATGTCCCAAGTGATGACGGTTGGGGTGGTTGGAGGCATGCTCAATTAGAAGAGAGATGACGCCAAAACAAAGAGTGGGGCTGGACTGCCTAGGCCTGGATAATACAAGAATGCTGTCAACGCCCTCGGCCTAATCCAGTGGGGGGAATTGGGCCTCAATATTTTGTTACTGAGCCCACTGAGCTAGGTTCAAATATGCTGGTTAACCAAGCAAGTAGTAGTGGCATTGGGCCTAATTCTGATTTTCTGATTGAAAAGTTGAGCCCCAATACCAGCCAATCCCATCTCATCAATCTTTCTTGGATAGGGTAGTTGAAAAGAGCACGGCCCAAAATTTTCAAGATTTGTCTATCAAAAGAAAATTTCAGGATGATCTTGTTGACTCACCCCATCTACCAAAGAGATTGAAAGCTACTAATGCAAATACAACTAGGGCGCGCAAGAGTATATATCCAGCAAAGAAGGAGAGGAAATTACTCCATAACGTTGCTCTCCGCTTGCCGTCAAGCCACAGACGGCAGAAGGGCTTATATCACTTCTGGCAGAGTTGAGGAGAACGAGCCACCTGTCCAACAGTTTGCTTGGGCTCCAATACTCCTGTGGCCTATATAAGGTATCGTATATGCAGCGAGACACAACAACAACAATACAACCAAGTCTCATGCTTAAACACCCTCTTTCACTTTACATTAGTGTTCAAGGTCTATCACTGCCAACCTCTTCCTCTCCAAGCTTGCCTTGATCTCCTTTTCTCTACCACCGGTGATCCCAAGCCATTGAAGTGCCCGCCATCTTCCCGGACTACCTCTAACCACACCTCTCACCCACATTATACTCTGCTGGGGAAGAGTGGTGCTCGCTTCACATGGCACCCAAAAAGAACACTGGAACTGGAATAGCGACATCCCAAGGTGGCGGTAGGGAGACCCTGGCGGAGACCTCGGAACACAACTCCGGCGGCTCTCCAGAAGAACAATCCTCCCAACTGGTCATAGCGGATCAACTACGTGCGTTGACTGAGAGCGTCACCTCTCTTCAACAGAACCAACAACTCTTAATGGATGCTCTACTAGCCTTACAAAGGGCACCTGCACTTCCATCATCGTCTAACCCTCTTTCAACATCACAAAATGGCGTTCCGTCATTAGCCCAGAATGGCTCGGAAGCCAACCTCGCTACACAAAACAACTTGCGAACCTAGGCGGAAGGACAAACAGTCGTCCCATTCCCTCCATTAGCTCCCAGCCAAATACCTCCACCACAAGTTGGATCCATTAGCAGAGCTCCCACCGCGGTGACTTCGACTAGCTCTCCAGCTCTCCCAATGGATCAGAACCCTTCCCAGCCATTAACATTGGAAGTAGTAAAAGAGCACATACACAATCTACTTCAGACAAACAAAGGTCACATCCCTGCCTCCCCAAAATTGGACCTGCGTCCCCCTTACCCTATTCACATTGCAAGTCTTCCATATCCTGCAGGATATACAGTACCCAAGTTTGTTCGCTTTGACGGACGAAAAGGGAATGCCAGAGAGCATGTTTCACGCTTTCTTGACGCCCTTGGAAGGACTAAAACCTCCGCATGAGGAAATTCTCCAAATCCCTCATAGATCGAGCATTCTCGTGGTATGCTAACCTCGCTGCTGGCTCTATTTCTTCATGGGAAGACTTGGTAAAAAAGTTTTACATCAAGTTCTTCTACGTTGAAGAAAGGTTAACCACCCTTCATCTTATGAGGGAAACACAACGACTTGGGGAGGACATCCTCGTTTACGTCCGCCGTTTCAGGGAAAAAGCAGTAGACATTCAAGACCCGATGGAAGAACACCAACTGGTGTCATTGTGCATTGAAGGAATGCTCACGACTTATAAACTCCAGTTGGTCAACCACCACTTCCCTGACTTTTCCGCTTTATGTGTTGTGGCCCGAAACATAAGCGAAACAGTAAGATCAGGGACACGAATGACAACACCACAACCCCACTCATGGCGACCAACGGCAGCTTAACCTTCCTCATGGAGGTCTAACCGACGCAATCACGCTGTATATGCAACTGAAGGCCCCTTTAGAGGAAGGGAAGACTCGCAGGCAAAAAAGAGAAAGTTTGATCAAATTCTCCCACTGTTACCTATATCAATGGATGAGGCACAAGCACTCCTCAACGCTTGGGTAGAAGATGGAAAAGTTCACCTCCCCGAACCAAGGCGACCTGTCACCAAAAAGGATCAAGCGCAGGCAGACTATTGCATATACCATCGTTCCGTTAAACATCCTACTACAAAGTGTTGGGCACTCAGATCCCTAGTTTGAAAAATGATGTCTGACGACGCTTTGGAGTTACCCCGCCAAACAAAAGATGTCTTGAAAGATCCCCCCCCGCTGGCAAGACGGTCATGATGCTGTCGCATTATGACGAGATGGAAGAACCGATGGTGTGCAAGTTCTCTGAACCCGCAGCTCCCACTTGTCCAGACTTCGAGACCAAGCGTGTGATCGCGCTTAAGAAATCGACAAAATTCAAATGGTTCTTTGACCAATTCGACCTGTCTGAAGCAACACGCTTTGAAGCCACCAAGGCCTTTTTAAGACTTGTGGAGCAAAACAGTGAAACATGCATGAGTGTAAGCGGATCAGTAAGGAAAGTATTTTGGGACAACTCCTTGGCAATAACCTTTACCGAGGCTGACAAACAAGTATTGTTTCCACATAACCGTCCCCTCTACGTCCCAGTATTCATCAATGGGATGGAGCTTCAAAGAGAATTCATTGATGGAGGAGCTTCACTCAATGTAATGCCTTATTCTACTTTCCAGGCAGCCGGGATCCCACCAAAGCACTTAGTCAGACAACCCATCTCCATCACCGGTTTTGGAAGCCAAAAAATTAAAACCATAGGTCATGTCCAGTTAGACTTAGCAGTAGGACCAATTCGTTCCACTACTAAGTTCCATAGATATACAACCTATCAGGCTCTCCTAGGGAGAACTTGGCTTCATAGATATACTGCGATCCCCTCCACCTACCATTAATGTGTCAAAGTAATCTACAACAATGAGGTAGTAGCCATAGCTGGCTCTCAAAAGCCTTTTCGAGTAGATAAAGCTCACATGGCAGATGCGGTATTTTACAATCATGTCGATGAAGATGAACCTCCCCTGCCACTTCGAGGAACTCCTATACCCAACTGGGACGACCTCTCTAAAGAAGATTCATCACCACCTCGCAGAAAGACATTCACCAAATCAGAGCCTTCAAGAAAGCTCCCTAAAGTCACCAGGTTTCAAACAAAAGATGGCAGAGTGGTATACCGTTTATGACGGTGCGAGGGGTTGGCAAATGTTACCAATGCCGACCCCCAGCTAGACGATGTAGCAATTGCCCATCGTGAACTAAGTGGAGAAGATCACTGTTGCTACACCTTGTTTGCGCTGGCCCAACGCCCGCCAATGGCAAAGAATAAAAAAAGTAGAGACAAGAAGAGTAGAAGGAGAAAAAAAGTCGTGGCTTTTCCAGCAACAGATAAACACTTTGACAGATCCTATTGTCCTGCGATAACTCATTTGGATGGAGCCACGATAACTCATTTGGATGGAGCCAAAGGTTCAAAAGTTAAACCCCTTGCCAAGGCAACCATTTCATCTCCTAACCAAGTCCCCGCCAACTCAGTTGCAATCCTAAAGGAAGATGGATTGCAAGATGTTCGACCTGCTCCGGAGTGTTTACAGGACGGCCCTCGACCCCAAAAGCAAGAACTGGAAGAAATCAACATAGCCCTTGAAGGGGAACCCAGGCATCCTATCTTCATTTGCAAAGATCTTCCAGTAGAACAAAGGGAGGGGGCCCCTCATCAAGTTGATCAAGAAGTACTCGGACGTTTTCGCGTGGACATATGAAGAAATGCTAGGATTAGACAAAGATGTTACCATGCACCGTTTGAACGTCATCCCCCTGGCTCGGCCAGTCAAGCAAGGGGTAAGATTTTATAAGCCTGAGGTGGAGCTCAACATCAAGGACGAAGTGGTAAAGCTGCTTGGAGCAGGGTTTATTAAACCCATCCAACATCCCACCTGGCTTTCTAGTATCGTCCCAGTTATCAAAAAGAATGGTCAAATTCGAGTATGCGTTGATTTCAGAGATCTAAACAAATCTTGCCCCAAAAATGAGTTCCCACTTCCAAACATAGATACCTTGATTGATTCAGCAGCGGGGCACCATATGTTCTCATTCATGGATGGCTTCAGCGGCTACAACCAGATCAAGACGGCTCCAGAGGATGCCCCAAAGACGGCATTTCGCACTCCTATAGGTAACTTTTTCTATACTGTAATGCCTTTTGGGTTGAAAAACGCAGGAGCAACATACCAGAGAGCTATGACAGCCATTTTTCATGATATGTTGCACAAGTCCTTGGAATGTACATTGATGATTTGGTAGTGAAATCCAAAGAGGAGACTAGTCACCTCAAAGACCTCCAAAGAGTCTTTGAACGTTGTAAGAAATACAGACTCAGAATGAACCCGCTTAATTGCGCATTCGGAGTCACTGTCGGCAAGTTCCTTGGCTGCATCGTTCATCACCATGGGATAGACCCCGACCCAACAAAGGTCGCCGCCATAAAAAATATGCCACAACCAACCAATCTTGATGAGTTGAGAACCTTCCTTGGTCGGGCATCTTACTTGAGACGGTTTATCCTAGCTATGGCCGAAATAACACAACCCTTCAATTCATTACTAAAGAAGGATGTCAGGTTCATTTAGAATAAGAAACACCAACAAGCATTCGAAGGAGTGAAGTCATCTTTAACATCCCCTCTCTCCATGACTCCTCCTCAGCCGGTGAGGCCCTTACTCCTCTACATCACTTCCACGCCGAAATCAGTTAGAGCTCTGCTCGCCCAGGAAATTGACGGACTTGAACGACCCGTGTACTACATAAGCAGAGTCATCCAAGGGGCTGAGATCCGATATTCCCCCATTGAACGGCACTGCCTCGCCCTAGTGTTTGCTGCCAAAAAGCTCCGCCATTACCTTCTTTATTACCCCATCCATCTCATGACCAGAAACAATCCTATCCGATTTCTCCTCACTAGACCAGTGCTCTCAGGCAGGCCAGACCGTTGGGTCCTATATTTAGCGGAATATGACATCACTTGCAAAGCTCCCAAGGCCATCAAGAGTCAAGCGCTCGCTAACCTCTTGGCTCACTTCCCCAGTGGAGAACATGAGCCGCCCTCGGATGAATTGCCAGGAGATGAGTTCCAAACAGCTGAAGTAAACACCAAAGGAGAATGGAGTTTGAGCTTCGACAGATCATCTACCTCTAAAGGGGGAGGAGCTGGAATAGTCCTTATTTCCCCAAATCAAACTGAAGTCAATTTGTCGTATAAACTGGATTTTAAGTGCTCTAACAATGAGGCGGAATACGAAGCCCTGATATTAGGACTCATGGTAGCACTCCACCTAGGAGTAAGTCTCCTATGTATCAAAGGTGACTCTAATCTGGTGGTCAAGCAGACCAATGGAGACTATGGCCTTGTTTGGTAGAGCTGTGGGAAAGTGCTTATAACTTATACCTTAACAGCTTATAGCTTATAACTATGAACATAAGCTGATTTCTGAGTTATAAATTAAGTTTCTCCTACCCCACTCATAGAATAAGTTGATTTCTGACTTACAAAAAGCTATAAGCTGTATTGTTAAGCTAAACCAAACACATCAAAATAACTTAAATTAAGCTGAAAGCTGAAATAAGCTGAAATTAAGCTATACCAAACAGGGCTTATGCTATCAAAGAGCCCCCTTTGGCCTCATACAGAACCATTGTCCAAAGGTTGACAGACAAATTTGACACAGTAAGGATAGAACATGCTCCTCGCTCCAACAATCGACACCTAGACGCCCTTGCTACCTTGGCTTCTAAGGTAGAATTCGCGGAAGAATAAACTAAGATAGAAGTTCTGAAGCGCTCTATGCCGTGCTCGGTAACAACTATCTTTCTCGAAAAAGAACCTGCCGACTGGAGAGCCCCAATCATCGACGAGCTTCGTGCCTCCTCAGGTAAACTACCTTTGTGCGAAATCAAACACTTCACGATTTACCAAGGAGTCCTCTACTACAGAGGGCCTGGGGGTCTGCTAGCACGTTGCATCGATCTTACAAAACCCAAGTCTAAGCTAGAAGGGGTTCACAATCGCTCTTGCGGAACAGGAGACATAAGCCTCTATAGGAAGCTACAACGACAAGAATATTATTGGCCCACCATGGCCAAGGAAGCAAATGACCTTCAAGGAAAGTGCACCAAATGCCAGGAATTCCCTCCAAAAGCTGAATGCAATTTCATAGAAATCACCTCCGACTAGCATCAGGTGTATATAAATTACCTCAAAGAAGCATCATTGCCGCCAGACCACTCTGCAGCTGCAATAATCAAGAAGCGAGCTCTGAAATTCTTTTTGCAGGAAGGGTAGCTTTTTCGGCATGGCTTTGACGGGAAACCTTTACGTTGCTTATCGGGAGCAGAAATCCAAAACGTTTTAGAACTTGCTCACAGGTCGGAGCATCAAGGTGGAGTCAAGCTATTCCAGCATCTTCTGCATATAGGTTATTATTGGCCTACCATGGAAGCAGATACCAAAATATATGCCAAATGCTGCAAACCTTGTCAACTCCATGGAAACCTCATTCACGCACCAGACACTGACCTGCATAGTTCAAGCTCACCATGGCCTTTTCACACGTGGGCTATGGATCTTATTGGCCCCATCCTTCCACCGTCAAAGGGACACATATGGATTGTAGTGGCCATGGAGACTTACACAAAGTGGGTAGAAGCCATCCCCTTGAAGAAGGCAACAGGAGCCGCTGTCTCCAATTTCATTCGAGAATTAATTATATGTCGTTTTGGTGTACCTAGAGTAATCCTCTCGGATAATGGGACCCCTTTTGTCAACCGCCAAGTGGGGCAACTCTTAGTCTCCTACGACATCACATACCATAAATCAACGCCTTACTATCCTCAGGGGAATGGACAAGCTGAAGCAACAAACAAAACGCTCCTTAGAATCCTTTCAAGGACTCTCAAGGATTATCAAAGGGACTGGGCACATGTGCTTCCATTGGTGCTCTGGGCGTACAGAACATCCAAAAGAAGACCAACTCAAATGACCCCATTTTCGTTGGTATATGGCACGGATGCCGTCCTCCCAGTGGAAATTGCCATACCCTCAGCTCGTATGGCCCTCCGAAGTGGAACTAACCCGTACTCTAGACCATCAGAGTTGGAAGTCCATGATGAAAGAAGGGACAAAGCCCAGACTAATCTTAGAGTTTACCAGAGCCATATAGCTAGAGCTTATGATACTCTGGTACGCCCAAGACAGTTCCAAGAAGGTGATTTAGTGTTATGGGCTGCACCTCACGTCATAAGGGGAACATCAACCCATAAGTTCACACCTAAGTGGCAGGGTCCTTTTGTAGTAAGGGAAGTCAATGAAAATGGGTATTACAGAATTTCTAAGCCTGACTCTCAAACCCTTCTGAGTCCTATCAATGCGAAATGGTTAAAGGCTTACTATCCTTAGAAATTACTCATTGCTATATGATGTACTACACCAAGATGTATTGTGCCTATTTGGGCTTCTTCAATGAATATCGTCCTTTTCCACACTTATTCTAACTATAATCACAAATAATAATAGATGATGCTCTAACTATAAAGTCAGCTCCATTAAGTAGTTGAAGATTTTCAATTACAAAAAAGAAAAGGAGGCCCAAATCTCCAACATACAAAAAAGTTTTAGACTATAAAGCTATCATATGCTACAAAGCTATAATCCAACTAAATCAAGACTCCGGAAGCTTGATCTTCTTCTTCCTCACCCGCCAATCTTGCTTCAAGAATCGCTTTCTTTTCTCTCAAGCTAGAAGTCGCCAATTCTACTTCATCCAAAGCTTTCTGTGCTCGCTCAAAAGATGGCTTACATTCCTCCTCCATTCGTACAGCAACAACCAAAGCCTTATCTACTTCGCCTAGCTCAGCCTTAATCATCCTCCTCCTGACCCGGGATTCAAGAAGAGATAACCAATCATCCAACCAACCCACCTCCAATCTGTTAATCCGACCATCTCGAAATTCGCCCAAAACAGCACGTTGGGCCAACACCTCATCAAGAGAAGCTGTTTCCGGGGATAACTTGTAAAGCTCCTTAAAGAATTCTCCAAAACCATCCAAAAAATAAGTCCGAAGATAAGAGCTACCCAAGTGCATGAAAGTGGTGGGTTTATAATGAAGAACAAAGAGTAGTCAAGGAATTAACTCTGCTTTTACCCCAGCAAACAACACAGCTGGATCCAGTAGCTTTTCCTTCCCATCGATCCCTTTAAGAACCACACTGCCACGGGGAAGATGAATAGAAGAAAAATCTCCATCAGCAGCATGAATGAGGGAATAATCTCCATCAATAGTAGGTAGTGACGGCTTTTGAAGGCTACTTCCAATATCACTGGCACCCTTCTGAATAAAGCCAAACAACTCGCGTACGAGTACACCACCCAAGTCTGAACCAGTTGAAACAATAGGCGAGTTGACTCCAACTTCGGAGCTCGAAGGAATGGTAGGCACATTACTCTCTAGGCTCGTAGAGGTCGTAAAAGCATGTAAAGAAATGGGCGCAGAAGAGCCAATGCCACATGACAAGCTCACGGATGTACTCGCACCTCCAACTCGTGAGCTAAGCACATCGCTATGTAAAAAATTACAACCACCTTCAAATAAGCGAGCAATAGGGACTCCACCTCCAATCTTGGCCCGCAAAGGAACCAATGCATTCCTAGAATTTGGTGTATCCAACAAAGAAGGCCGAGCACTAACCATGTCACATCCAATATCGTCTTTAACATCGTCTTCAACATCATCCCTTTCCCCCATAATCTCAAGACTCTGATCCGAACCCTCTTCATCATCCTCTGAATTTTCTGCATCGTCCTCAGCACCTATGAGCAAGACTTTATGCCGCGCCAATTTTATCTGACACGCGCCAGCCGACCCCTGCAAACAATATGGGTATTTTAATACAAACGTATTGGAAACGCCACAAATTCACAAATAATTCCAAAATACGAAATATGAGTTTACCTGTGACGAATCAATGGTGTCAGTCGAGCAACCCCTCGCTTGGCGGGCAACCCTGGTTTTAGTGGGCGGATCTATACCTCCAATCTTTGGAGGTACTCTCCCAGGCACTAGAACAAGAATGGAGGAAGGGGGTGGCCTTTTACGCTTGGCACTAGAAGGACGGTCAGGAGAAACTATCTGGGATTGTTCCAAAGCAATAGTCACCTTAGATAAGCGAGCCAGTGGGCTGAGTTCCCCCCTATCTGCAGCTGACAAGCCCCGCTCTCTGTGAGCCATACATAACTCAGGGTCATCAGACGGGATGAGCTCAACATGGACAGAATCAAGATCACTACTCAAGAAAGCCTGAAATAATGCAAGATTGCATCTCCAATACTTCCTCCAACTAGGGGTGGTTCCGCCAATTCTACCCTTGCTAGCACAACTCGCCCCCGATGTCTTAATTCTTCTGAAAGAAAAGAGTATACATATAATTGCATACAGTCGGCGGCCGAAAGTACCGGGGAAGGAAGATGTTGAGGAACCCCTTGGTCCAAACCAAACTGTCGAGCAACTCTCAAAGGATTATAGGCTACCACACCGTATGTGCCATCCACAAAATAAGGTAAATACCTAGAAACGGTGCTAAGAATCATCACTGAATCCGCATCTCCCAAATAAGACACACCCGGCTCGAGAACAAGCTCGCAATCATCTAGGCAGTAGGCAATGGTAGAAGATACTCCACAAACTGGCATGACATAAGGACGAGCAACAAACTTGTCCTCAAAATCAAAAATGCTGGCCAAACTCCCCTGTATACATCCCTCAGCCCACCTAGCAGAACGCGGCTCACTTTCTTCAATGAAAAACACCTTTGGCATAGGGGCCAAGCTAGGAAATCTCTCATACAAAAACAATTGCAGAAAGGTAGTAGGGAGGAAGCTAGTAACATCATATCGTCCTTTGGAATGATCAACACCCTCCTGATACATATCTAACCTCCTATATAGCCCCCCCAGAAATAAAGGAGCCAATGGAATCGGACGGCCGGAAGCAAGAATCGCAATAAGAGGAAAGAGCTCATGGCAAATACCGTCTTAAGGTCTACCCATCAAGGCGTACCGCGACAACCAATACGTAATGAAAGCAGCTAAATGCTCAACACCCCCCCCACTTGTCCCCTTCCATCCCTAGACCTATGAATCCGTCCTTCGCATTTCCTTGCACCTGATGGCTAAGATCTCGAAACCAGTACCGAAGCCATCCCCCGAAAGTGTTTTTTGGTCGTTTTCGTGATCGAGGTGTTACTAATACTTTATTTTGATAACGACTCAATAACTTCCTTGCCGGTGCCACGGCCTCCTCCAATCTCCCAACAATAGCCATCTGGCTAAGGGACAAACTTCCTGCGCTAGGATTCGCTGATCCAAGGTGCTCTAACCCCGTCAAGATAGCTACATCCTCTAGAGTAGGGGTTGTCTCACCCCACTGCGCAATAAAAGTATGAGAGCTTGAACTCCAACGTGACAATGCGAACTCCAGCCAAGATGGCTCCCGTCTAATCCGCATACACTGAGAAATAACAGCAGCAATTTTAGTTCCAGTAAGCACCTCACAATATGAGGGATGGCGAAATATAGCTGCACTCCAAACATCAAAGGCATCTTTGGGCCCCGTATAATCCTCAAAAGCCGGAAAAGAATAAGGATAAGTACCCCTCTCCACATGAAAACGTACAATACAAAAGCTTCAACCCCTTTCTCTGGCTCAATCCCACCAAGAAGAAAATCAGTTGGGCCCCCGCTATTGTCATCAAATAAGTCCACCCTTGCCCAAAACAAATCCATGGCACCAAAGAAAGATGCCCTACACCAATATTCCGCTGGAGGGACGATTGGAGGATCTGTGTCCTTTTTGGCCTTAAAAAGATTTTTCTTGGATTTACCCACTTTTGACTTGGAAATGCCAAAAGAACCCGCTAGTGATTGTTACGCGCTGTGACGGGAAACAACACTTCCCCCTTTTACTTTAGCCATATCACAAAACCTCGCCTTTCCTGTATCAACACAAGACTTACAAATCAAAAAGGGCATTCACCATTACGGTGCATTTTACTCGAAATACATTTTACCAATCAAAAAAAAAAAAAAAAAATTTTGAGTTAGGCCTCTTTCCCTCGCTAGGCCTCTATCCCTCGCATGAGGTACACCTTTGCTCCAATTCCCCTTTCCCTCGCCTTCCTGGTATGTTTCTATCCCTGGCTAATTTTCTAACTATTTCCATCAAAGTTTTTTTTTTTTTTAAAAAAAAAAAAAAAACAATTTTGAGTTAGGCCTTTTCCCCTCGCTAGGCCTCTATCCCTCGCATGAAGTACACCTTTGCTCCAATTCCCTTCTCCCTTGCCTTCCAGGTATGTTTTTATCCCTGGCTAATTTTCTAACTATTTCTACTGAAGTTTAAAAAAAAAAAAAAAAAAAAAAAAAATTGAGTTAGGCATCTTCCCCTCGCTAGGCCTCTATCCCTCACATGAAGTACACCTTTGCTCCAATTCTCCTCTCCCTCGCCTTCCAGGTATGTTTCTATCCCTCGCTGATTTTCTAACTATTTCCACCGAAGTTTTTTTTAAAAAAAAAAAAAAAAAAAAAAAAAAAAAAAAACAATTTTGAGTTAGGCCTCTTCCCCTCACTAGGCTTCTATCCCTCGCATGAAGTACACCTTTGTTCCAATTCCCCTCTCCCTCTCCTTCCAAGTATGTTTCTATCCCTCGCTAATTTTCTAACTATTTCCACCGAAGTTTTTTTTTTTTTTTTTTTTTTTAAAAAAAAAACAATTTTGAGTTAGGTCTCTTCCCCTCGCTAGGCCTCTATCCCTCACACGAAGTACACCTTCGTTCCAATTTCCCTCTCCCTCGCCCGCTTGTGTTTCTATCCCTTGCTCATTTTCTAACTATTTCCACTGAAAGTTTTTTTTACAAAAAAAAAAAAAAAGAAAAAAAAAGAAAAGAGCTGCACCCCCCTACCCCTCGCACTCATCTTCCTTTCCCTCGCGTAACACAATCCATCCCTCACATAGCCCTTTTCCCTCACACAACCAAACCCATCCCTCGCAAATCTCTTCACCCCTCACATGTAACCTTTCCCACCGAATTTAAAAAAAAAAAAAAAAAAATCTTCTTCTCGCTAAGGCTGAGACACTTTTTTGAGATAGCCCCTTTTCCTCGCATAACAAAACCCATCCCTCGCAACTCCCCTCCATCCCTCGCACTCATCTTCATTTCCCTCGCAACTCCCTCCACCCCTCGCATTCATCTTTACTTCCCCTCATTTCAACTTTTTTTTTGATATACAACTTACCCCCCCCCCCCAAGAAATAAAAAAAAAACTCTTCCTCATGCTAAGGTCAAAACCCATATTTTGAGATAGCCCATTTCCCTCGCATAACAAAACCCATCCTTCGCACCTCCCCTCCACCCCTCGCACTCATTTTCATTTCTCTCGCAAAAAAAAAAAAAAAAAAATTCTTGAGCCTTCCTCGCTTCATTGTCTTATAATTCCCGAAACTCCTTTATTTACAGCCCTCTATCACCTCATCAATTTAAAATAAAATAAACTAAAATAGCCCCTTCATTATTTTATTTATTTATCTCATGCTTATACTTCTCCAAATCCTTTTGTGGGCTTCCCTCGGTTCAACTTTTCTATTTACACCCTGTAAATAATAAAACATTAAAACCTCATAGCTCTCAATACAATCCTAAAATTTTGCCAAATAGCTCTCCGATATTTAGTTTATTTTTATTTTCTAAGCATACACCTCTCCAATATTCGTTATTAATAACTTTCCAACCTTTTCACTCTTTACCTAATTAACATTTTATTATAGACCTCTCCAATTCTCCAAAACACAACCCTCTTTTATTGATCTGCCTCATGCTCAAAATAAATAAATAAATAAATAATAATTTTTTTATTTTTTATTTATTTATTACGTGACTCACCTTTATTTTTCAACAGCCTTCTATTTTTCACAAAACAATACCTTATATATATATATATATGAATCTATATATGAAAACAAAATTCAAATAAACTATGAGCAGACCCATACCTTTACAACCTACGGCAGCAACTGCGACGAGCTCCGCGAGTATCCGTAGCGCCTCTTTCTTCCCCTTCCTAATTCGATTGCTCCTCTCAAGCTCTACCAATAGCAATAACCCTTAAAAACCCAACTTTACCGATTCAAACAGATCGAATCCTTAGCCTCTATCAATGACTCATAGATTCGTCAATCAAGAGCAAACCCACTTGCGATCGGCAAGAACCCAACCCTAGCAGCCAACCCAGAATCACCTCAACGCTTAGTCTCGCCAACTCCTTGTCTGGTGGCGCGTGCGCTGCCAAGCAGAATGTAGGTATTACAACTTCTTCACTGATGTGTCCCTTAGGGGCTAATCGATGTAACGCCGGCACCTTCTGTGCCTCTTACGGGTGCGCTCGTTCCTCCAACACATCTCTCGAGTCTCCGGACCAATTGGAGTATGAGTATCTTGACGTCGTTGACGGTCGTGAAGAGTGGTAGTTGCTGTTATGAGTATCTTGACGTCGTTGATGGTCGTGAAGGGTGGTAGCTGCTGTTCTGAATGTGAGATACCCTTGTTGGTGCGACGAGCTCGTCAACTCTGAAGCTCCTTGTAATGAAGAGTGAAGGAGTTCGCCATCTGTCATGATTCTCGGAGTAGTGGGATTGGGCGTGCTCACTGTGGTTTCCCACTCCAGCAACGCCCTTTCCCTTCAGCTGGCATTTCATGGCCTTCATCCCTGTCGCCATCTTCTTAATGATGGCGTCTTGGTCCTTCAGCTTGCTCTCTAGGTGCTGAGTATGTGTGTCTCACCGTCGATAGTGTCCTTTTGGGCACAATAAGCGCCCAGAACTCCTTGCGCATTTGTCTTGCGCATCTTGAGAGGCCCTCGTATGGAAGTCTCCAATCCGGCCATCAGCGGAACGGCGGGCAGATCACCACGATGCCGAATTGACTCTAAAGTAATGACGTCGACAATGGACTTCGGAACGTCGTTGTTGTTCGCCATGAAAATTGATCAGAAAAGCTTGGAGAATAAGGTTTTGTCTGTCGAACTTCCTACAAACGGTGCCAAGTGTACAGAGAGGAAATATTCGTCGCTTTTCGTACTCCTTGTGTCCAAGCTCTAAGTATCGTCGTTTAGCCTTAGAACAAAATGACGGTGAGCTACCCGACGGGTGTGCAGTCGGAAAACCCCTCCGATGATCAAGTTAGCACACTTAGAGGAGGAGAGAGAGAGAGAGAGAGGAAACACAATGCAGGTAGCTCTGAGTATCGTCGTTCAACCTAAGAACAAAATGACGGTGAGCTACCCGGCGGGTGTGCAGTCGAAAAACCCCTCCGATGATCAAGTTAGCACACTTAGAGAGAGAGAGAGAGAGAGAGAGAGGAAGCACAATGCAGGTAGCTTTGATAACAAGAATTCCAAACATGTTGAATGGAGGCACCGCACGGTTTATATAGTTGCTGCGTGCACTACTCTGTTCATTCTTCCTTGGACGCGTGGATGTACTACCTTCTCTTTGTCCGCCACATATGTGTGCGACAATACAACCAAAGAACATTGACAAAACAACTAGATGGTATTGACGTGCACGAACAGTGGATTTCCCTCTTTGCCCACCCATTGGGCCACGTGGCAGCTCTCGCTGAGCTAACCATATCCTCATCTGGCCTAGCTCTCCAATCTTGACTAGTCTTTTGGGTTGAGCGATCATTGCTGATCTCCAACGTTCAATCATCTCGACTTGCCACATTCAGTCCGTTCAAGTTCCATTAATTTATCAAGGCAAACTCTGCCTGATCTAGGAGCACCTAGCTTGGCGCACAAGCCTCACCTAGCTCGACTCATGATCTAAGTCCAACAACCAGCCCGGTTCTACGTCTAGGTCTCGGGCCAGCCTAACTGATCTGGAACCTTGATTCAGGCCACACCGTGCTATTACATCTCGGTTAAGTAGCCTTGCAATTTACTCTAAGCTCACACTAACTCGGCCTATTTACTTAGCACAAATCTCCCTCTCAACAAGTGATAAAAAGACTTAAATCAAACTTTTTAAGATTCAAGGTTCTTGTTTAACGACTTTATCCCATGGATTACATTTATCCTCAAAGTGAGAGATATGATGTATCTTTAAAATTGAACTGGGCTTCTATTCAGTTCAAAATTTGGGCTATAGTGTTTTTTTCGGACCCATAGAGTTCATCAAATGTTTTGTTTCAATGATCTAAATCGCTCATGTTATAGAGTCCTATGTGTATATTATTAAAAAAAAAAAATTATATTGATCTAATAATCGTAATATTTTTAAATTTCATCGCGTTTGAGTACCTAAGTTTGTTGAAAATGATAAATAGAGGTACTGTCTAAAAACAGATGTAAAATGAAAGTTATCAATTCTAAGATTCTTTGTAATATATATTTTTTTTAAAAATAAAAAGAGAATCTATTATCAAAATTGTGCATTTTTATAAATTTAATTTGATCAAGTGGTCACTAATATTTAATTAACTTAAATTGTTGTATGAATGATCGACTCTGTGAGTCAATTAACAATGTAAATTATTTAACCCCAATGGGTTGGCTTGATAGTCAAAATATAGAATTTGGGATGTGTTCCATCTACAATCTCAGATTTAAAACCAAATAATTACTTAAGACTAATCCATGCGGTCCTTTAATTGAGTTCTCACTAATACACAGTGGTATTACTTGGAAGTGAGTCCAGTTAAATGTGCAACTAAAAATAATCCATTATCGATCTCAAACTCGATTTAATTGAACTAGGCCACGTACAGAAGACGGTGTCAACTTTAATCAAATTAATCAATTATCTAGAAGCTTTGAAAAAGGCAAATGTAGCCTCGACAGTCTTGGTGTCAAACTCGAACAAGTTGAGGCAAAACTGAACCAGTTTTTGACTTTTCAATACGCGGACATTGTTGGCCTTCGATGATGACTGGCATTTAAATAAATAAAGACCTTATATGTAGATTCATAAAATATATAACATATAATCAATTTAATTTTATGATTCCCTTTCTCAAAATACACATTTGGCAATTGAAAATTTTAAAAACTTGAGATATTGATTTGTGATTATAATTCAATTTTTAACAATGAATAGCAATCTTAAATAAATCGGCACAACAATTTAACGTAAAAAGAATTACAATTGAACACTTTCAATTGTGATAAAAAAACGTCATGGCCAAAGCCATAAAATAATCAACTAAGAAGACAAAAAAGAACTACACACGAGAATCTTTAATTGCCTATCGAATTCACGCCTGAATTGAATTAAATTGAACTGGTGTACCTTTTTCACCACCGTCATCACCTTGGAATTACTTTGCCCAACGTTGAATCTACAACGCTAATGTCGATTTCACGACGATGAGCCACTCTAAAATCCACCAAAGTTTCAGGCTCAAGCTCTCCAGAATCCACCAAAGAACACCTCTCTCTCTCTCTCTCTCTCTCTCTATGTATATATATATGAATAAAAGAACAAAAATAACCCTTGATATTTGTCAATATGTAATTCATTAATCAATCGATCACTTTCTATACATCAAGAAAACTCATATGAAATCACCCTCCAATATAGAACACTTATTTTACTCATTTTTGAGAATCAGAACGAGTTCAACTCTAAAAATAACAAGTAGCACACTTTATACTAAATAGAGCCGCGAAGACTGCTCGAGAGTACACTTTATCGATCGAGCAGTGTGAGTAAAGGTGGTGATCACATATAAGTCAATCATTCGAGCTCAACTCCTATCGCTCAAGCGGTAAAATACGTTTTCCAAAAGTTTAGAACACACATAAAGATACTGGATGATCCACTTCACCGCTCGAGCGCACGAAAGAATGCGAAGTGAAAAACAAAGAATGCTCGAGTCAAGATACAGAATGTCAGCACAAACTCCTCTTCACAGGCACAACTTAGGTTAGATTCACATCTAAATTCTCATAGCTCATAGATACAATAGAGTAAATAAAAATATAACTGAACAAAATTTTATCCAACGGAATTATCAATTACAAAAACTTAACAGCAATGAAATGCCTTGACCAAGTATAGTTTTAATAGTATGACTTAGCACCCAAAAAAAAAAAAATTTAGGTAACATTTGATTGAAGTATATAAAAGGAACATTTACCTGACAATAGTATCGGTGTAAAAAATATACAAAAATTAATAAAAAAAAGTTTATGATATTAGTTTTTATAATATTTTTTACTATTTAGAAAATATGTTTCACGGATACCATGCAGTGTAATTCTCCCTATATAAAATAGAAATAAAGGAATTACCCAAAAAGTAGGAATAAAGGGTTGGGGTAAACTAGCCCCATCTTGTATTTTGTTTTGCATTTTATTGTAGGAAAAGATTATTACGTGAACAATATTCATTTTATAACTAAATAAGAAACTGAGATAATTTTATATTTTTTAAATCATAATTAAAATAAAAAAAATCATAACCAAATATTACATGAGATATAATTAAATATCTCAAAATAATATTATAACTAAAAATATATATAATAAGGATGTACGATAGAATTCTCCTTTATTGTAAGATAAAGAGGGAGGATTGTGAGAAATAGTCAAATTCAATATGTTTTGACTTTGAATAATTTTAATATAGACCTGATAAGTAAGAAGAAAAAAATTAAGTAATATCATATAAAAATTGGTGTCAGGGGAACGAAGCATTCTGGATTATTTTCTTTTTTTATTCATTGATAAAAGAATGGACTTTTTTTAAATGTGCAACCTTCAAGGTTGCACACCATGTGCCACTTACATAAAAAGTGTAAGTGGAAGGTGAAAACAAAAGCAGGACTGCAAACAGAAAAGGCATAAGTGTAAGGCGTAAGTTGCACACCATAACAGGACCCTAAAAGAATAATTATATATCTAATCACATCATTTATCTAATTTTAACCAAACACACTACAAGTAATCGATTAAAGTCTCTTGGCATGTATCCTAAAAGCACACATTAATAGAACTTTTTTTTATTTTTTTATCTGTATGAAGTCTTTTTTTAAGTTGATTGTTGAATTCCAAAGAGAGAGTAATTTATATGAAAATTGGGCTGAACTAGAATAGTGGGCCGTTCTATGGGCCATTATAAAAAGGCTTAGAAGATGGGCCGCGACAAGTGATAGTCTGGTCCGGAATAAGAAGCTTGTCGCCAAATTGAGTAAGAAGGCTTAGTTCGGTCACTACTAATGGGGTTAGTTCGGTCCAGGATATGATTAAGCCAGCAGACGAGATAGAAAAAGTTAGCTCGGTCACGCTGTCCGAAACCGAAATGTGTTAAGCCTTCTGCAGGGCTGGGTTTTAGGTTAGTTCGGCTTAACTCTTCTATGGATAGCTCGGTCTTGGCATGTGAAGCCGAAGTAGGAGAAAGGATAAGAAGAGCCGAACTACACTCCAGTTAGTCTAGTATAGCAGTGTTATTTCGGTCGTATGGTAGTCCGGCCGTAGTAAAACCATCTCACTTGGTTTAAGCAGTGAAGGGGGTGTTGAAGGATTATCTTTCAGGAGTACGAATCTTAGGAGGACTCTGCATGGGGGAGTAAAAGTCCTACTAGGATTGTGCCACATGAAACCTATAAAAGCTCACAAACATTACCTATGGAGAGGTAACGCAACTTTGATTCCCGAATACACAGCTTTTGCCTATTTGACTAGTTTGCTGACTTAAGCATCGGAGAGGTTTCCGGTACACACCCGCCGGCTAGCTCACGTTTGTATTTTCAGGTATTAGAGCGACGTCGTACGGAAGAGCGCAGACTTGATCAACAGGATTATACGAGAAGGTTTATTTCTTTCCTGTACACTTATAATTATAAATTTGTCCCTATCAATTAACAAAAATAAAATAAAGACACATGCTGATGTGAAGGGAGATTTTTTTTTTTTTAAAAAAAAAATGGAAATCCATTTCCTAATCATTCTTTGAGTTGGATTAAACAAAAATACTAAAATTTTGAAAATCAAGTTGGTCTACTAAGCACACAAGACGAAACTACTAGAAGAAACAATGTACATTAATCCCCAAGTCAATGGAAACCCCTTCACCCGAAAAGAAACAACGTACATGAATTAATTCCATTTTAATTGGGGCTAATCAATACATGTTAAGATGATTTTAAAATATTATATATATATATTGCACACATTTTTATACAAAATTAAAAATATTTTGAATTTTATTATTGCACACATTAGCTAATTTCTTTACTTTTTTGAGTTTCAAAGGAGCTGTTAACAGGTGCATTAGAGTTGTTAGATGTTTGCAAAGTTTAGAAATTGTTTAAAATGATTTAAATAAATATATTTTTAAATATTTATAAAAAAAATATGATCTAAAAAATAAATAAATATATATATATATTTTTTAATTTATGGCAAACAAACGCTTACTACCTGTCTCCAATCTTCTAGTTATAGAGAGAGAGAGAGAGAGAGAGAGAGAGAGAGAGAGTTGAAAATTACATGGCGTCAAATCGACCACACTTTATGCAATTGTTTTATTATTTTACACATACAAATTCATACACAATCAGGGGAATCTTACATTTAGGTGAAGGTTGGCAAATTTATAAAAAGTTAGAAAATTATTTAAAAAGTTATCCTTATTTATCAAAAATAAAAAATTACGGTTGCACGATTCACAATTTTAATTTTCTCTTACATATTAATTTATACATTTTTTTAATATATATTTTTTCATAAAAAATTAAAAAGTTAATCTAAACATCCATATTTTTTTTTTAATTTTTTAATCCAAAAAAACAAAAGATGCATTTTTTTAGGACACCCCAAACAACTCCTTATTTAACACACTTTTTTTCTTTTCTTTTTTCCTTCTTTTTTTTAAATTTTTTTTAATTTTTTGTTCCAAGATTTAAAATGTTTTGCATTTATGAATTTTGAAGTTGCTAAATCATTTGGTCACTTTCTTCACCTATTAAGGGGTTGTTTTGGGTGTCCAGTGCCCTTTTTGTTCTTTTAGATTAAAAAGTTGAGAAAAAAATATAGATATTTGGGTTAACTTTTTATTTTTTTACAAAAAAAATGTGTAATAAAAAATTATATAAATAAAGTGTATAGGGGAAGAAAGTTAAATAGGTTGTACAGTTGTCCAGCTAGGTAGTGTGTCTTACATAGCAAATTATTGCCTCCTTCGGGACAAAGTGTTTGGATAGTGATGGTTGGTCCGTGAGGGCCACCACAAGTCCCATTTTAATAATCTGAACCGTTCAATATGTACAACTCATCGAGTATTATATGCCTATAAAAAATCACGTTAATTGAATATCGATAGCTATATGATCGGATTAATTTTTTTCAACAGTTAACTATCACACCATCCGTTTTGTTTATAGAAAATTGATTTGATCATATAGTTAACAATATCCGATTAACATGATTTTTGAAAGGCGTATAGTACTCGACGAGTTCTATATTTTGAAACGGTTCAGATTATCAAAACGAAACTCTTAGTGGGCCCCCAAGGACTCAACATTACTATCAAATTTTGTGACTTTACATATGTAATTTTTTTTTTTACCCAAAAAGTGTATGACTTGCCTTCCTGCAAGGCAGTACGACTGACAGTGTAATTCAAATTTTTGTATTATAAAAATGTATAAACTATTTTTTTTTAATTTTTTATTTGTAAATAGTAATAATTTTTTTATTTTTTGTGTAACTTTTTGACTTTTAAATTTTTTAAGACTTGTCAAACCTAACCTAAATTAAGCCCCTCGGGTTTCACACATTTTCACATCACCATTTTAAGACTTACATTTACGAAATTAATATACTTTAACATAAAATTAAATTATACTTTTACCACTTTTCATCATATAATATACTTTAATAATTCATTGTAAATATTTTAATATGCGTCTAAAATCACACCGCAACAAACTTGAACTTCCTCTATGGTTCGGTCGCTGTCATTCCACACGTTTTATTAAACAATAATAAACAAGTACTTGGCAGTTCAATCGGCCGAATGCTTGTCGCAAATACAACAATAAAAAATGAATTATTAAAATGCTTATCAAATTCGACATGTATTTCACATGCTTGACTTTTCAGCACATGCCTTCTTTTCTTTTCTTTTCTTAATATTATATATGACTAATTAATTGGTCGAAACTTATGTTGCGAGCAATTTGCTCCTTAAAAAAAATGTCTGCAAACTTTGTTCCAGATTTGCTCATTTACATAAATATGACCTTTTACGTGAGTTTTAAAAGGAAAAAGATTTTTTCTCCGAATCCCCGTCTCCATGTCTCGAGAGAGAGGGAGGCAGCTCATCGCCTCGCGCTGACATGTGCTCGACGCTGTCAGAACCGCCTCGATCGCCGTCGCCATCGCCATCGCCATCGCGCCATCGTAGCTCGGCCTGCCTCACCGCCTCGCCTCGCCTACCTCATCCCCGAGTTTGTTGGCCCTCCCTCTCCTCCTCCTCCTCCTCCTCCTTCTTCTCCCTCCTTCTGTTTCTCTTCTTGAAAAAAAAAAAAAAACGACGCTGCTTGCCGATTAGGGGCATTCGGGAGAAGAGGATTCGAGGTCTCAATCAAAACTCGTTTTAAAATTAGTCAAAGTGTGCATAAATTAGTTCGAACACTCTTTGGCTTTGTTTGGTAAGGCTAAAATGTCGCACTTTTTTTCTTTTTCTTTTTTTTTTTTAATAAAAAAATTTAAAAGGATTCTTATACAAAATACTTCACTAAAACATTTCACTTCTTAGGTTATGTGATTTTTCATGTGACATGATAAGTTTATCATCTTTTATTTTTATTTTTTTGGGTAAAAACAGTCATAAATTATTTATTTATTTATTTATTTTTAATTTGTGTGGAAAGTTTTTACTTTTTAATCCCCTTAGTTGAGAAATATATAAAAAGTAAAAAAAATTAAATATATTAAAAAAATTTACTAAAAAAAATCAAAAAAACAAATTGCTTGTTTTCTTTAGTGGGCATTTTTTTAATTTTTAAAAAATTTTTATATATATTTTTTTAGGGTCTTGTAATGAGACTCCAAAGCAAAAAGTTTTAAAATTTTTATTTTTAAAAATTAATAAAAATAATGACTAAAAATTAAAATTACCGACTTTTGGGATTTTGTTTAATTAATTAGGTTTGGTTCATTGGAATCAAATAAAATTGAATGAGTATTTTATTAAAATATTCATTTTCACATTTAGTTTACTTAAATAATAATGAAAATTACATTGCATTGCAATGATCATTCTATTATATTTTAATTTATTCCAATGAATTAAATGAAACTTTAATTAGTTTATGAATAATATTATATGTACAAATTAGTGTATTAATTAATCTACTAATTAATGATGTAGCATAACTTAAGAGATTTTTGATATTTATAATTTATATAATGAGTGAGGTCAATAATAATGTTATAACTAGTATTGGTACACTAATTAGTACAGTACATTATGCACCACCGTTCTTTTATTGCAACTTATGTTCAACAAAATATGATGTCAAGATTAACTAGGTGACTTTTCATTTGTCGGTAAAAGTATCTCTAATTATTCACCTTTTCTGTTATCCAGTTTAAATTTGATGGACTAGTGTTCAAATATCATCTCTAATGATTTCAACAAATGTTAATTAAATCAAGATAGAATTATTTTTTCATCAAAATGAGAACTCATGAAATCATTCATTAAATTTAAATTTAGTAAAAATTTAAAGAGATGAAACATTAGAGATTTACTTATTTTTTTCATCAAATTTAATGAAAAAGAAAATTGAAACAAGAGGAAAATTTTAAAAAATATTTTGAGAAAAATTTGATGAAAAAATTAGAATAGTTCATATCAAAATAAATTTTTTACTCAAATTTAAAATTAAATTAAATGAAAAAATTAGTAAATAATTAGAGTGGCTCTAATACATTTGGAAGTAATCTGATGAATATAAGCATATAACTAGGGAATAGCGAAATACTATTAATAATTAAAAGATGAACTGAAATTATTATTTTATCAGAATATATATTTTTTATATTTGATTCGTCAAAAAATTTTATAAATAAAATAATATTTAACTAACAGAAAAAGATGCACCGCTGCTGCCACTGTGCAAGTTAGGAATGAATATAAGGTTTATCTCGACTGATAGGATAAATATCAGATCTAATCTAATTTCAGCCTTTTCAAGCTCTCTTGGCCTTTAGCAGCCTGTCACTCTCAAGTTACATCCACGAAACTCTTCATATTTATTATTTATATTTATATATATTTTTAATGAAATTGCCTCCAAACTTTTTATGTACCATGAACCTGCCTCATTTATAGCACATGCATGCGTTTGAAAATAGACACTCTAACTTCGTTTGTGGTTAGTTTTTTAATTTTTTAATTTTTTTTTTAATTTTTTTAGTTTGAGATTAAAATGATCTTGTTTATGATAGATTTTTTTTTTATTTTTTTAACTTTTTTGAGAAAAAAAATAAAATAATTATAATTTAAATATGACAACTTTAACCTATGACTAAAAAACCTATTTTATCTTTTTATAACTATTTTAGTCCTAACTCATCCCAACTCACATGACAAACCAAGACTCTATTTGCACACTGCATTCTATCCTAGTATATGTCACATTTTATTTTTATTTTTAAAGTTTTTATTTAATTTATATTATTAATTTTGAAATATCTCCAAAATATCCTCCGTTCTCTAACCCTAACTTCACCTCATTAGTATAGTTGCCGCCATAGTCATCAATATACATAGTTGCCATTTTTGTAGCCACCATTTCCCTCTCCCTCTCCCTCCCCCTCCCCCTCCCCCTCCCCCTCCCCCTCCCTTTCCTCTTCTCATTCCCAACTTCTTCTTCTATTGCTATATTCTCTCTTTCTACTACTGTCATTGCCCTTGCCCATCTCCATCTCAACACATCCCTCTACCAACTCCATTGTTACTCGGCCCCCTCTCCCTCCCTTCTCATTCCCAATTCCTTCATCTATTGCTATATTCTCTCTTTCTACAACTGTCATTGCCCTTGTCCATTTCCACCTCAACACATCCATCTACCATCTCCATCGTTACTCGACCCCCTCTCTTTAACTGTGCAATTTTTCTTCACTTGTGAGAAAGCGATCTAGTGAGAGAAAGAAAGAAAGAGAGAGATCTAAAGGGAAAATCTCTAAAGATGATGAAAAAGAAAGATGAGAGGATGGTGACGAGGGAAAGGATAGATCTGAAGGGGGTGACAAGTAGCAATAGTAGTCACTAGTGGTAATAGTGTTAGTTAGTGTTGGAACAATCTTCTATGTAAAATAAATAATTTGAAACTAAATCAAACAAATAAAAAAAATTACTTAAATAATTTATTTACCGAAAAGAAAAAAATACAAAATAGATCAAGTCAAGTGTGTGACACTCTATCCTTAAGACAGATTTGACCCGCTTCGGTGCTTACGGATAAATGGCGTCTATCTTCCAGGATACAATGATCTACACAAATTGCAGTAGCACTCCAAACAATTTGTACGACGAACAAAAACCTGTGTTCTATACTTTCTAAATTTTTTCTAAAATAATATAAAGAATAAGTTGATACAAGAGAGCAAAAACTGGAAGGAAACAAGTGAATTTCGAATTTGGAGATCTGTTGGAATGGTCCAGGTATTACAGGGGCGAACATGTATGAATTTCAAACCGAACAAATGCAGTTTGAACCAAATAGGTAAGGTTTGAATTGAACAAATCTGTTGAAGAACAAAACATGTGTGAACTGTTTGAACCTGTTGGAATTCAATATGTCCAGTTCTACCTATTTGAACCTACTAGAAAACAGACAGAAAAGGGTACTGTTTGGACAGAAAATTTTGGTGCAAAATTTAAATTAATTTCGTTTAGAAATTCAAATAATTTTTACGCAAGAATTTGAAAAAATTCAAATAAATTTTGTCACAAAAAATTAATATTAAAACCGACCCGACCCATAACTTACACCCGTGCCCACAACCGAAAAATTAATGTTAGCAAAAAATATTTCTTTTAAAGTCTTATTTTTTCTTTCAGCAATTTCATTTTGCTGAGGTGAGTAAGGAGCGGTGGTTTAATGAATTATTCCATGTTCTTTAAAAAACTCACCAAAAGGTAATTCATATTTACCACCTCTATCACTTCTTAGTTTCTTAATTTTCTTACTAAGTTGATTTTCAACTTCATTATTAAATTGAATAAAAATTTCCAAAGTTTCATCCTTGGTTCGAATTAAATAAACATATACCTAGTATAGTTATTTATGAAAGTGATAAAATATTTTTTTCTCACATCTGATTTGAATTGATTTAAAATCACAAATGTCGCTATAAATTAATTCAAGTGGTTCCGTATTTCTTTCAATTGAATGGAAAAGAGTTTTACTTAATTTTGCCTCAATGCAAATTTTACATTTATTATTTAAATCAATGTCAATTTTAGGTATACATTCCATATTAATTAATCTACGCAAAGATCTATAATTAACATGTCCTAGTCTACCATGCCACAAATTTAAAGATTCAAGTAAGTAAGAAGAAGATGTATTATTATTAATAACAGAGGGTACAACAGTCATTACATTCATTTTGAAAATGTCATCATATATGTAACATTTTCCTACATACATCCCGTTTTTTATAAGTATAAATTTGTCACTTTAAAAAACTAGTCTAAACCCATTTTTACTCAACAGAGATTAGGAGACTAAATTCTTGCGAATGTTTGGTACATGTAGCACATTGTTGAGAGTGAATTTCTTTCCAGATATCATCTTCAGAATAATCTTTTCTTATCCTTCCACTTTAGAAGTCGAAGAGTTGCCTATGAAAAGTTGTTCGTTGTTATCCACCACAGAATAATATGTGAACATTTCTTTGTCGGCACAGATGTGGCGAATAGCGCCAATGTCCACCTACCATTCTTTAGGATTTATGACAAAGTTTACCTCGGAAACAACTGCAGAAAAATTTATGTCGTCAACACCATTAGAAATTTTGTCCACTTCGGTCATATTAGCTTGAGCAGGCTTCTTGCTTGATCTTCTTTTACCTTTACCTTTGCTTTTGTCTTTGCCTTTGCCTTTGCTACAGCAATCTTTGGCCCGGTATCCCTCTTTGTCATAGATGTAACATTTTCTATTAAACTTGTATTTCTTTGTTTTCCCTCTTTTTAAAGCCTTGTGAGGAACTTTCTCCAAAAACTTTTATTTCTTTTCTTTTGAAATATGTTCCTCCACATTTTCCTTAGACTCCATGGAATGCTTACCCGCCCTCTTTTCATAATTGCGGTTGTCCTCCTCAATCCTCAAACGCATAATCAATTCCTCTAAAGTCATTTCTTTGTGCTTGTATTTGAGGCAGTTCTTGAATTCCTTCAGCCTTGTGGTAATTTTTCAATTAAGGAAGCAACTTGGGAGGATTTTTTGAGAGACATGCCTTCTGTATGAATGTCATGCAGAATGAGTTGGAGATCTTGAACTTGGCTAATCACAGTCTTAGAATCAACCATCATAAAATCTAGAAATTTGACAACTAGAAATTTCCTTGATCTAGAAATTTCTTTGATCCAGCATATTCTATTTTGTATAGTTCCTTTGTCGTCTTGATAGGGTTGTAGACGTTGTATAATGTGTTGTCAAGTCTATTCAAGATGTAGTTTCGACAAAAGAAATCAGCATGTTTCCAAGCATTGACCGCAGCAACCACTTGCCGGTCGGTTTTACCTTCGTTCAGAGTAGGAGCATCCTCATGGAGAAACCGTGCCAGGTTCAGAGTTGTAAGATAGAATAACATTTTCTGTTGCTATCTTTTAAAATCAGTTCCTAAGAACTTCTCTGGCTTTTCACCGTGATTGACTGGCACAGTCACAACAGGAGAGGGGGTTGGAGTAATTGTAGCCACCATACTAGTACTAGTTTAAGCATTAGTTTCAGTAGCCATGAATTCTAAATTATAAAACAAAATTATAATTAAAATTTTATGCTACACAGAAAATTTAAACCAAAACTACATAATTAAATTCTGTAAAAATAAAAGAAACAAGAATTGTAACTTTTATTTTCAATTAATTTGAAAATAAAATAAAATTTTATTTAAACAAATTAATTCCACACAGAAAAATATTTTTGTAACACTTCAAAAATTAAAATACTGAAAACAGAATTTTAATTAATGAAAAATCAGAAATTATTTCTGAAAACCAAAATTAATTTCTGACCAACTTCACAAATAAATATTTTGAATTGTTAATGACTACCAGTATATTACTGCTAGGTGTCAAAGAAAATAAACAGTATATTACTACTATTTTTTAAACAGTATATTGCTACTATTTATTTTTCCAACCAGAATATTATTTTATAAAATCACAGAAAATAATTTCTACAAGAAGAAGGAGAAAAAATGAAACAAATGAAAAATTATGTTTAAACAGAATAATTCGAATCTGTCTTAAGATTGTTGAAACAATTTTCTATATAAAATAAATAACTTGAAACTAAATCAAACAAATAAAAATAAATTATTAACAGAATTTATTTACCGAAATGAAAAAAAAAATACAAAATAGATCAAGTCAAGTGTGTGACATTCGGTCCTTAAAACAGATTCGTTCCGCTTCGTTACTTACGAATAAATGACGTCTATCTCCTAAGATACAATGATCTACACAAATTGTAGTAGTTCTCCAAACAATTTGTACGGTAAACAAGAGCCTGTGTTCTATACTCTTCAAATTTTTCCTAAAATAATATGAAGAATAAATTGATGCAAGAGATCAAAAACTGGAAGGAAACAAGTGAATTTCGGATTTGGAAATCTATTGGAATGGTCCAGGTATTTATAGGGCCAAACATGTATGAATTTCAAACCGAATAGATGTAGTTTAAACCGAACAAGGTTTGAATTGAACACATCTGTTGAAGAATAGAACAGGTGCGAACTGTTTAAACTATTGGAATTCAATCTGTCCGGTTTAACTTGTTTGAACCTGCTAGAAAATGGACTGAAAAATGGCACTGTTTGGATAGAAATTTTTGGTACAAAATTTAAATAAATTTTATCCAAAAAAATTAATGTTAAAACCGATCCGACCCACACCTGTGCCCGGCACGGCTCGGCCAATGGCGTAGTGGTTTGAGCTAAAGCTCACTTTGTCTATAACTCTTTTCTTCTACAAACTTAGGGTGCCCTTAGGATCTAATCCAAGTATTGCCACCTAGAACTTATATAAGGAAAATGATTTTTACCCACAATTCCGTGTCCTCGAACAGCCCGAAAGAGAAGAGAAGAAAGAAAGAGAGAGAAAGAGAAAAGAGGGGAGGAGGAGGCAGGTCGTCGCAGCCGTCGCAGCCCTCCGCCCGATCGTCGCAACCCCGCCTCCGCCGTCACCTCCGCCCGATCATCGCAGCCCCGCCTCCGCCGTTGCCTCCACCTCTGCCTCGCAGCCCCCCTACCTCCGCCTCTACCCTTGCCTCTGCATTTACCCCTTGTATCTTCCTTCGGCCCCTGTCCCTGCCTCCGCCTCTGTCCGTCGCCTCTGCCTCCACCCGCCACAACTGTCTTCTTCTTCTTCTTCTTCTTCTTTCTTCTTCTTCTTTTCTGATTAAAAAAATAAAATAAAATTCAAATGACGAAACGACGTCGTTTTTGAATTAGGGGGATTCGGGAGCAGCTCTTTTCGAGGTATGTAGCACATCTTCTTATATAAATATACAAGCTCTCTTAAAGTTTTCAATGTGAGACAACTTATTTTAAGGAGACCCACATTTTATCTTTAATAGTTCATTCCACGAATTAGAAAACGACTTCAACTTCTCATTCACTCATAAATGGTTTTGACGTATTGTCTTCACCATGTGACTCGCCACGCAACATGGAAAACGTCACCTCTTTGGATTTATCCCAAAAGACGTATGAGACCTACTCAAATTTGGTCTTAAAGTTTGTTCAAAATAAACCTATAAAATCATAAATTCCAACAGTTGGTGGTGTGTGTGGCATTGTCCAAAAGAGTAATATACTTAGACGGATATAATGGGAATAAAAAAAAATGATAAATAATGTGTACTGAAAAATATAATGGTGTGTAAATAGAATTTTCTGTTTAAAAATCATTTGACAATATTTAGCTCTAACTCTACTTCACTCGTTTGGCAACATTTAAAGGTTAGATTTTTAGACAATTTTGTTAAATTATTCACTTAATTTTTTTAAACAAGTCATAAAATTATTTGGCATGACTTCTTGAAAAAAATGACTAAGTAGGAAAATAGTTTACGAATATAATGAGATGTACATCAAACACTCAACCATGAAACAAAATTCATAATAGATTATTTAACATTTTTATGGTACGGATCGCAATATTTATAATGTTTGGTTATGTTTGGTTATGTTCTATTAAAATATTAGTTATAACTTAATTATACACATTGTAATAGTAGTTATGATTTATTATAATATTAATTATGGTGTTATTTTAATTATAACTTATGTGGTGTTTAGTTGATAGTAACTTTTTTTTTTTTTTTTAAATTATGATTTGTATAGGATTAAGTTGATATTACTAGATTACTACAAACATATAATAAATTTATGAGGTACACATGCAACAATCATACAACAAGAATTACCTATACAAGTGATAAAAAGACTCAAATCAAACTCTTTAAGATTCAAGGTTCTTGTTTAACAACTTAATCCCATGGATTAGATTTATCCTCAAAGATATGATGTATATTTAAAATTGAACCAGGCTTTTATTCAGTCCAAAATTTAGACTATAATGTTTTTTCAGGACTCGTAGTGCACATGGTATGTTTATGTTAGAGTCTTATGTGTATATCATTAATAAAAAAAATAATAATGTTAATTTAATAATTGTAATATTTTTATTTTATTTTATTGTGTTTGACTCAAAAAAATAAATAGTCACTTCACCTTATTTGGTTTCAATTTTTTGGATCCATTTTTCAAAAAATTGGAGTTTTT
Organism: Camellia lanceoleosa; assembly: GCA_025200525.1. Lineage (NCBI taxonomy): Eukaryota > Viridiplantae > Streptophyta > Magnoliopsida > Ericales > Theaceae > Camellia > Camellia lanceoleosa. Next base: position 82,967,942 of record CM045768.1, on the reverse strand, counting down.
TTTATTTTCAGTATTTTTTTGTTTTCACTAAATATTTTCAATATTTTAAGCAATTTTTAAATTTTTTTTTATAGATACACCGAATATAAATACACTTAAAAAGTATAATATTTGTGAAAAAATCTTTAAAAAATTTACTAAATAACAAAAATATAAAAAAAATACGAAAATTCAGTACATTTTGGTATTCTTGTATATTTATTGATTTTTTTACAAGTATTTTATTTTTTAGATACATCTGAGTAAGATAAATCTAAAAAGTTAAAAAAAATGTTTAAAATTTTAAAAATATTCACTAAAAAAAATACAAAAAATAAAAAACATAATTTTCAAAAAATTGAAACCAAACTTACAATATAAACAACCTTCGATATGTGAGAAAAATTATATCGATCAGATACTTAAAGTATCTCCAAAGGCCTTTTTATATCAGGCATGTTAGCTATTATAGTTAGTATCATCATATTTTAATTACTCCAACAGGTTAGTTATTACAATAACTATTTTAACAAAATCTTTAAGTTACATTTGAAGAGTCTTGCGAGACTTTCAAAATAATTTTTGTATGTCAATAGATAAAATAAAGAGTAATATTGAAATACATAAATAAAATAAAAATTAGATAAAATAAAAAATAGGGCAAAACACCAATAAATCCCAAATTTTAATTTGTTAAATCATTTAGTCCTGCCTTTTATTTTGTAGACTAATAAGTCCTATTTGAATGTTAAAAGCTCGCTATAGACATTTTTTAGATTTTCCTCCTTTCCGAACATCAGTAACATTAACTACACCGTCATCATCATCAACATGATCAAACATCAGCAACGTCATCAACAACATCAAAACATTGTAAATATCATCAAACATTATCAACATCACCAAAACATTGTAAACATCATCAAACATCAACAACATCAAACATCAACTACACCATCATCATCAAAACAACATCAAACATCACAACATCAATATTGTGCAACATCAAACATGGGCGGACTAATTTATGAAAACAACATCATCATCATCAAAATAACATCAACTACACCATCATTATCAAAACAAGATCAAACATCACAACATCAATATTGTGCAACATTAATCATCAATATTGTGCAACATCAAACATCATCGCCATCAAACATCACAACATCAATATTGTGCAACATCAAACATGGGCGGACTGATTTATGAAAACAACATCATCACCATCAAAACAACATCAACTACACCATCATCATCAAAACAACATCAATATTGTGCAACATTAGGAGAGGGATCGGAGAAGAGAGAGAAGACAATATAAGTTTCAGAGAAGAGAGTGACGATGGGAGAGATCTGAAGAAGCCATTTCTTCATACGGGTAGTTGGTACAGAATGGGTTCGAGACAGTCGAGTATGATGAGTTCGTCTCAGGCTATTCGTGACAGGTCTATCTCTGTTTTCGCCTGTGTTCTCATCGTTGCTTTGGGTAGGTTAGGGTTTGGAGGGATGAGATTGACGGCGGCCGATTGGTCCGCCATTGCTAGGGTTTCCAAAACACGTCGGAGTTGAGAGAGAGAGAGAGAGAGAGAGAGAGAGAGAGAGACAGATTCAGGAACATTGACGGAATTACGAGGCAACCCACTACGTTGGCGGGTTGAGAGAGGAAAACGAGGAGGGAGGAAGGGGAGAAGGGGTCGGGTGGTGAGCAGGAACTCCAATGGCCATTCCACCCCTGAGAGCAGACGAAGAAAAAGGAGGCACGGGCGGAGTTGAAGACGAAGAAGAATGGAGAGGCTACATTGAGGAACAACATCATAAAACATCATCAAACATTGAGGAACAACATTATAAAACATCATCAAAACATCATATCTCAAAAACATATATTACATCAAAAATAAAAAGGACTAAATGGTTTAAGAAAAAGCACTTAGGACTAACTAGAGTAACATTTACTAAAATGAGATTTATGAGTAATTTTTTTCTAAAAAATATGCCTTATATATTTTAGTTAATGAAAAATAAAAAATATGATTAAAGATGTTTTTATAATAGAAAAAAATAAATATTATAAAAAAAAAAAAAAAAACTCAAACTTTTGTTTATCCTACTATAAAATGACACTACAAAATGATGCGGCAAAATTAATATTAATCATTTTAGTTAAAAAAATCAAAAAAATATTATAAATTATCACATTACTTTATTTATTTTTTACACATCTTTTTATAAAAAAATTAAAAAACTACTAAAATAGTCTATTCTTAAATGAAATCTTAGTTTGGAAAGTTAGCTTTTAAATTTTTTGAACTGTTTTAATTTGGTTAAAAAACTATATTTAAAAAAATTACTACTAATTTGATAATTATAAAAATAAAATAAAATAATTACAATTTAAATATAATATTTTACCGTATTAATTATGTTAACCTTAGCTTTCTCCCCCAAACAAGTCCTAAATAAATATGATTCATTAACATAATTTTGTGAATAATTTTTCATAGAATTGTTAGAACCAAATGTAGAACAAGTCTCATACCGGTTACCTTATATATCAGTCAAATTATAACGCGTTGAACTTGGACCCGGCCGCCGCTGGAACACAGCTCTCTTTTTCTCTCTCTCAAACTTTTTCCACGTCGACACCTACTATAATAAATAAATAAAATGCAGTCTTCTATCTCTCTCTCTCTCTCTCTCTCTCACACACACACACATCTGTTATTCATTGCATCAGGTACACGTCTTCGTCTTCATCCCCTCTTTCCAAGCAACATCTTCACTCCATTCACACACCCACCTCCTCATTTTGATATAAAAATTCACCTCACAACTCTTTCTCACCACAAACCCCAACAATCATCACCTCACAACTCTCTCTCTCTCTCTCGAACTCAGATCTGAAACAGAGGCAGTTGTGGATTCATATACTCAATACTTGCATAAATATAATCATGTCCGGAGACGACTTTGATCTGAAACCCAAACCCAAACCGGTGGTGATCCGAGAAGTCTGGTCGAGCAATCTCGAGTCCGAGTTCGATCTGATCCGAGACCTAATCGATCGATACCCTTACATATCCATGGACACGGAATTCCCAGGCGTGGTGTTCAGACCCACCACCGCGAACGACAACCGCATGCGGCGGCTCCTCCCGTCAGACCACTACAAGCTCTTGAAATCAAACGTCGACGCTTTGAATCTCATCCAGCTCGGTCTCACTCTCACCGACGCCGCCGGAAACCTCCCGGACCTCGGCTCCGGCGAGAGCGGCTTCATTTGGGAGTTCAATTTCCGTGACTTCGACGTCGAGCGTGATCCCCACGCGCCGGACTCCGTTGAGCTCCTCCGCAGCCAGGGCATCGATTTCGACCGGAACCGGTCCGATGGAGTCGACTCGGCCCAGTTCGCCGAGTTGATGATGTCGGCCGCTCTCGTTTGCAATGACTCAGTGTGTTGTGTGGCGGTTCACAGCCCATATGACTTTGGATACCTCGTAAAGATCCTCACGCGCCGCCAGTTGCCGAGTGGACTCGAGGACTTTTTGGGAATTTTAAAAATATTTTTTGGAGACAACGTTTACGATGTGAAGCATTTGATGAGGTTTTGTCACAGCTTGTACGGTGGGTTGGACCGGGTTGCGAGAACGCTAGAGGTGGACCGGGCGGTCGGGAAATGCCACCAGGCCGGTTCGGATAGTTTGTTGACGTGGCATGCGTTTCAGAAGATGAAAGACATCTACTTCGTTAGAGATGGACCGGAAAAGTATGCCGGTGTGTTGTATGGATTAGAGGCTTTCTAGAAATTAATAAAAATTTAGTGTTGATTTAATTAATTCTTTGTAAATTAAGTTGGGCAGTTTACTAAATTAATTGATATAATAATTAGTACATTTAGTATTATTTTTATTAAATTATTATCAGAATTGAATTGAATTTTTTGTTCACAAAAAATGATTTGATATCTTGTAATCAAACATGTCTTTTTGGATTTGCTTCCTCTCCAGTATTTTTCCCATCTGGCACTGTGCAGCAGTTTTAACAGGATTGCGACACGTCATGGAGAAGCGATCCAAGGAGTTTGAAGCTCTCACGTTGTGAAGATAGAAATGAATCTAGTGTTGGACCAAAAAAAGACGTCATTTTATCATATAATATAAACATAACAGAGGCTTACATGGTCACAAGCTACAAACTCAAATCACTCCTCTTGTTCTAAACTTAAATGAGTCAAATCTCAAATTCAGCACTCAACTCTTCATTGACGATCGAAGAAAAGAAACGGAAGAATGGAGTAACAGCGGGGTGGACTGAAAATGAAGTAGACGAAGTCACGGGGTGTACTGAAAATGAAGTGGACAAAGTCACCACCAAACAAGAAAACGAAGAAAAAGAAGAGTTAGAGTTTCGAGAGGTCGGTTTCAGAGGAGAATTCGAATGAAAAATGTGAAATTGGATTTGAATGCAGTTAAAGGATTTGAAAAATGCAATATTGGAGTCTTGAAATATGGTTAGGATTTGGAAGTTTGGTGAAGTAAGAAGAAGAAGAAGTTTTCATGCTGATGTTGCAGTGAAAGTGGGTTTGGGTTTAGGTTTTGATGGAAGTAGTGGTAGGTGTAGAAAACTAGTTTGATTAATAAGGGTTTGGCTGAAGGATTAGGCCTATTGATCGAAAATTTGATGGAATTGGTCGGAATTTTGGATGGGTTAATTCTTGGGAGAAGATGATGTGGATTTACCTATTCCTCACTTTTGTCAAAAATCTTCAATCCACTTCACTGCAAAGCTTTTTTCCAAAGACCTCTTTCATCTCTACCTTAAGTAAGAACAAGAAGAGAGCTTAACCCCCAAAAAAAAACCATGAGAGAGAGAGAGAGAGGGGTAAATTTACTTCCTTTTGAGTAGATTTGAGAGATTTGTCTGAGTGTGTGAGAGAAGCAATAGATACAAAACACACCATTACTACTATATGTTATGACTAAACGACATGGTATTTCTCAAACGATGCCGTATACTAAATTCATTTCTATCTCCGCAATGTGGGAGCTTCGAACCCCTTAGATCGCTTTTCTATGACGTGTCGCAATCCTATTGAAACTGCTGGATAGTGTCGGATGGGAAGACTGCTGGAGAGGAGGCGAATCTAAAACAGGATTCACCTCCTCTCACACACTCAGACAAATCCCTCAAATCTACTCAAAAGCAAGTAAAGTTATGTCACTCTCTCTCTCTCTTATGGTTTTTTTTTTTTGGGTTAAGCTCTCTTCTTGTTCTTACTTAAGGTAGAGATGAAAGAGGTCTTTGGAAAAAAGCTTTGTAGTGAAGTGGGTTGAAGATTTTTGACAAAAGTGAGGAATAGGGTAAATCCACAGTCATCTTCTCCCAAACCCACTTTCATCAAGAACATCAAGATGAAAAAACTTTCTCCTTCTTACTTCACCAAACTTCAAATCCTAACCATCTTTCATTTCTTTTTCTTGTTTGGTGGTGACTTCATCTACTTCATTTTTGGTCCGCCCCGCTGTTACTCCATTCTTCCCTTTCTTTTCTTCGGTCGTCAATGGAGATTTGAGTGCTGAATTTGAGATTTGACTCATTTAAGTTTAGAACAAGAGGAGTGATTTGAGTTTGGAGCTTGTGAGCATGTAAGCCTCTGTTATGTTTATATTATATGATAAAATGACGTTATTTTTTGGTCCAACACTAGACTCATTTCTATCTTCACAACGTGAGAGCTCAACCCTTTGGATCGCTTCTATGACATGTTGCAATCTAACCCAAACCCTAACTTTACCCAAACCTTCCCAAATCCCACCATTTATATAAAATGACAAATATCTAGGTTTAAACCCATATTAAAGAGTAGAACACCCCTACCTCAAGTGTAGAAGCTCAAGAGGAAGAATGAGAAACTTTGAAGATGACCAACTCCACCCCTTTTCGAATCAAATGAAAGCCCACGCGATACTTTATCTTTTTAACAAAGGGAATAAGGTAGAAAAACCCTAGATCATGTGGTATTTGTGGAGAGAGAGAGTTTTAGAGAGAGGAGGTGCTGGATTAGGGTTTTTAGGGAAAAAGAAGATCAAAAGTGGTGTAAAATATCTCTGCTGCGAACTGATATACGCGGTCTTCGCTAGAGCGAAGGAGTTGTTGCTCGAGCGACCAGACACAACAAGTAACCTCGCTTGAGCGCAAGAAGCGTCGCTCGAGCGCAAAATGCAAAGCTTCAGGTTTGCCACAGACGCAGACGCACGCTCAAGCGCAAGAATCCTCGCTCGAGTGAAGGAACAAATAACACAAAGCTCGCTTGAGTGTAAGAAACCTCGCTTGAGCGAAGAACTTCACCTTCCCCAGAAAAGCTGCGTCTAGAAGGAAACTTGAGAACTCCTAATTCTCGCTCGAGCATAAGAAACCTCGCTCGAGTGAAGAGCAAATTACAAAAAGTTCGCTCAAGCGCAAGAAGCCTCGCTCGAGCGAAGATGCCAAAATCTGGGCAGCAACACTCTAAGCCAACTAACAACCAACCTGTTCCAAACTCACCTAACAAGTTCCAAAACTTAAATACAAAGGGTCAAAGGGGAAAAACAAGAGATGGATACAATATTCAATCATGGAACCCGAGTCTGGAACACAATGAAGGTCGGGGCAAAACCGGGATCGCTATAACCTCCCTTCCTTAAAGAATTTCGTCCCCGAAATTTAGTACAAGTTTCAAAACCATGATTGCCCAATTTTCAAATGATTACTATTCAATTCATGACCTCATGACCCACCTACTGATCATTCAATCTCCTTAAAAGAGAGCAAATCTACAACATACTGTTCAACATATATTACCAATATGCATCTCCTGAAATTTAACAAATTTTAATACATATATCTCAGATTTCCAAAACATATTCAATGTTTATGACAAGTTTGCATTTTCATAAATTAAACAACATATACAATGTTCAAATTTAAACTTGCATTTCTGAAGTATATTCAACATTTACAATGATCTCATAATCCAAAACATATACAATGTTTTTATAGTTCAATAAAAAAACTAGAATTTCAACATATACTCAAACATCAATAAATAAGTCCGAATGTTTCTCTCGGACTTCCAATTCATGCTCCCAAGTTGATTCCTCAACCTCGTGATGTTTCCACAATACTTTGACCAAGGAAATTGTTTTGCCTCGCAAGACTTGGTCCCGCTTATCCAAGACTCACACCGGTCTCTCCTTATACGAGGCATCCTCGTCCACCTCTAAGTCGGTCCAATCCAACACATGCAATGGATCCGGCTCATACTTCTGAAGCATACTAACATGAAACACATCATGCACTCTAGATAGTTGTGGCGGTAATGCCAAGCGATATGCAATCTCCCCAATCCGCTCAAGGATCTCAAAAGTGCCAATAAATCGAGGGGATAACTTCCCACTCTTCCCAAATCTCATCCCCCGTCTAGGTGATATTTTCAAAAAGACATGATCACCCACCTCGAATGACAAAGGTCTCCTCCTATGGTCGGCATAACTTTTTTTACGACTCTAGGCTGTAACCAACCTCTTACGAATAAGTGCCACTTTTTCCATCGGACCCAACAAAGGTGCATCACCTACCTCGACCCAACACACTGGAAATCTACATGGTCAGCCATACAAGGCCTCAAACGGTGCCATGCCAATACTCGATTGGAAACTGTTATTGTAGGCAAACTCCACTAAGGGTAAGTGTCTCTCCCACGACCCTTTAAAGTCAAGGACACAGCCTCAAAGCATATTCTCAAGGATCTAAATAGTACGCTCGGACTGCCCGTCAGTTTGAGGATGGTAAGCCGTGCTAAAAGTCAATCTAGTGCCCAAGGCACTCTGCAAGCTCTGCCACAACCGAGCAGTGAAACGCGGGTCTCTATCCGAAACAATTGTCAAAGGACCCCGTGCAACCTCACTATGTCCTTAATATACAAGTCAGCAAGGTAATCTACCGAATCTCTTACAGGCATAGGGACAAAATGTGCTGACTTGGTCAATTGGTTAACTACCACCCAAATAGCATCGCTACCCTGTTGAGTCCTCGGAAGGCCCACAACAAAATCCATCGTGACATGCTCCCATTTCCACTCTGTTATAGGCAAAGGTTGCAACAAACCAGCTGGTCTCTGATGTTCGGCCTTCACTTGCTGACAAGTAAGGCACTTTGATACAAACACTGCCACATCCTTCTTTATACCCTTCTACCAAAAGCAGACGCTTCGGATCATGATACACCTTTGTGCCCCCCGGATGCACCGCAAGGCGTGAATAGTGAAACTCTCGGAGTACTTCCTCTCGGTAAGACTCCGGCATAAATAAGCGGTCACAGTATCTCACACTCAGGTCGGGATACACAGTCAAACCCTTCTCTACCTTCCCACTGGAGACTTTCTTCTGGAGGAATTCTTCCTCAAAGTCACCTCTCTGCGTTTCTAACACTCGGTTCACAAGTGTAGGTTGTGCAACCACAGAGAACAGGGCTGCAGACTTAATAGACTCGCCCAGATACAAGTCAAACTTCCCAAGAACACCCAACATCTCCCATTCCCAGATAGCTATACAAGCTGCACTACCGATAGATTTCCTACTCAAGGCGTCGACCACTACATTGGCCTTCCTCGGATGGTAATGTAACTTGAAATCATAATCCTTTATGTACTACATCCACCTGCTCTGCCTCAAATTCAAGTCCTTTTGTGTAAACAGATATTTCAGACTCTTATGATCAGAAAACACCTCAAATCTCTCGCCATACAGATAGTGCCTCCAAATCTTCAAGGCAAAAATCACAGCTGCTAACTCTAAATCATGAGTAGGGTAGTTCCTCTCCTGGGTTTTCAATTGTCGTGAGCCATAGGCTACTACCTTCCCCTCTTGCATCAACACACAACGCAAACCCTCTCGTGAGGCATCACAATAAGCCGAATAGCCCAAACCCCTCTCCGGAATAATCAAGACTAGAGTGGTGGTAAGTCTAACCTTAAGCTCTTGGATCGACTTTTCACCAGTTTCATTCCACACAAATTTGACTCCCTTCCTCGTCAATCTAGTCAAAGGCGAAGCTAATCTGGAGAAATCCTTCACAAACTGATGGTAATACTCGGCCAACCCCAAAAAGCTATGGATCTCGAAGGCATTCTTAGATTGTGCCCAATCCTGCACTGCCTCAATTTTAGATGAATTTACAGTCACCCCTTCCCCGGATACTACATGGCCTAAGAACTTAACCTCCTTTAGCCAGAACTCACACTTACCAAACTTAACCAGTTTTAATACATACATTGAAAAACTCATCTTTTGATTTTAAACCAAAATCCTAGGTTTGTTCAAAAGCACCCCAAGTTCCAATATTTCTTACACATCAACAAATAGCTAAATTAAAACTCATAGAAAAGTGTAGAAGGTCCCTACCTCAAGTTTAGAAGATCAAAAGAGGAGATGGAGAAACTTCAAAGATACTGAAACCAAGCTCTATTCGGATTAAAACGTAGCTCTTGAAATGCTCTACCTTTTTAACAAAGGCACACGGGTAGGGAAATCACTAGATCTTGGTGGAAATGTAGAGACAGTGAGAGAGAGTAAGAGATGGAGAGGCTCTAGATCTAGGGTTTTGAGAGAAAAAAGATGTGAAAACGTGATAGAGAAAGGTGTTGCTGCGAATTGATATACACACAATCTGCTTGAGCGCAAGAAGTAACGCTCGAGCATCAAACACAATAAGTTGTTCCGCTTGACCGCAGAATACACACTCCCAGTAGTTTTGCAGACAATAGACCAATGCTCGAGCGCAAGAAAGGTGGCTCGGACTCAACCCGCCGGCCTTGAAGGAACTTTCGGCGTAGAATACTCTCTCGGTATTTTTGCGGACACTGCAAAAAGTCTTGAGAGTTCCTAAGCCTGCTCGGCACAAGAAGTGCGCTCGGAGGAGTAAAATTATAGGCAACAAAGGTTTGAAAACTAAGCAACCAATTTGTCCTAAACACAACCACTACAATCCAATAACCAAATTTAAGGATCTACAAGGGAAGCAAGACATGAACAACAATATGAAACTATGAAACCTGATTCCGGAATACAAAATGGGTAGGGTCTAAACCAGAATCATTATAATCTCCCCCCTTAGGGAATTTTGTCCTCGAAATTTCAAATCAAGTTTTTAAGTTATGTTTAAACCAAACACAATAACGATAATTAATCAATTCCGATACCATGACCCATTCCCAATCATCCATTCTTATCAACTCGATACACAAGTTCCAACATTGAAAGTATAATTCACATTTTCCCAAAACATTTACAATGTTTTACTTAAGTCCATGTTTCCAAAACATACACAACATATACAATGCTACCATATTCTCAAAACATATACAATGCTTTCATATCTCATTAACATAATCAAAATTTCAATACTTGCTCAAACATCAACAAATAAGTCCGGATACTTCTCACGGACTTCCAACTCACACTCCCAAGTTGCTCCCTCAACCCCATGATGTTTCCATAATACTATAACCAAAGGAATTGTCTTGTCTCGCAAGGCTTCGTCTCGAGTATCCAAGACTCTTACTGGTTTATCCTCATACAAGGCATCCTCATCTACCTCTAAGTCAGTCTAATCTAACACGTGTGATGGATCCGACTCATACTTCCGAAGCATGATAATATGAAACACATCATGAACCCCGGAAAGCTGTGGCGGCAAGGCCAAATGATAAGCTACCTCTTCAATCCGCTCAAGGATCTTAAAGACCCAATGAATCGAGGGCACAACTTTTCGCTCTTTCCAAACCTCATCAAACCCCTCCTAGGTGATATCTTCAAGAAGACATGGTCTCCCACCTCAAAAGATAAGGATCTCTTCCTACGGTTGGCATAACTTTTCTAGCGACTCTGAGCCGTAACCAACCTCTTACGGATAAGTGTAACTTTCTCCGTCGTCTCCCGGACTAACTCTGGACCCAACATAGGTGCATTACCCACCTCTGCCCAATACATAAGAGATCTACACGGTCGGCCATACAAGGCCTCAAACGGTGCCATGTCAATACTTGATTGGAAGCTATTATTATAGGCAAACTCCACTAAGGGCAAGTGCCTTTCCCACGAACCCTTAAAGTCAAGAACACAACGTCGAAGCATATCCTCAAGGATTTGAATGGTGCGCTTTGACTGCTCGTCAATCTGAGGATGATACCCAATGCTAAAAGTCAATCTAGTGCTCAAGGCACTCTGTAGGCTCTGCTATAACCGAGCCGTAAAATGCGAATCTCTATCTGAGACAATCGTCACAGAGACCCCGTGCAACCTCACTATATCCCTAATATAGAGGTCAGCAAGATGATCTATCGAGTCACTCACACGCATAAGTATAAAATGCGCCAACTTGGTCAACCAGTCAACTACCACCCAAATTGCATCACTACCCCATTGAGTCCTCGGAAGGCCCACAACAAAATCCATCTTGACATGCTCGCACTTCCACTAGGCTATAGGCCAGGGTTGCAACAAACCCGCTGGCCTCTGATGTTCGGCCTTCACTTGCTGACAAGTAAGGCACTTTGACACAAACACGGCCACATCCTTCTTCATTCCCTTCCACCAAAACTGGCAACAAAGGTTGTGATATATCTTTGTGCCTCCCGGATGCACCGCAAGGCTTGAATGGTGAAACTCGCGAAGTACTTCCTCTCGACAAGACCCTGGCATAAAAAGATGATCATGGTATCTAACACTCAAATCGGAATACACATTCAGGCTTTTTTCTACCTTCCCACTGGAGATCTTCTCGCCGAGGGATTCCACTTCAAGGTCACCTCTCTGTGCTTCTATCACTCGATTCACAAGTGTAGGTTGTGCAACTATTGAAAACAAGGCTGCCAACTCAACGAACTCGTCGAGATGCAAGTCAAACTCACCGATAGCACCCAATATTTTCCATTCCCGAATGGCAATACAAGCTACACTGCTAACAGATTTTCTACTCAACGCATCGACCACAACATTGGCCTTCCCTGGATGATAATATAACTCAAAGTCATAATCCTCTATGAACTCTATCCACCTCCTCTGCCTCAAATTCAAGTCATTTTGTGTAAACAAATATTTCAGACTCTTGCGATCAAAAAACACTTCAAACTTCTCACTATACAGATAATGCCTCCAAATCTTTAAGGCAAAGATCACCGCTGCTAACTCTAGGTCATGAGTAGAGTAGTTCCTCTCATCTGTTTTCAACTGCCATGAGGCATAGGCCACTACCTTTCCCTCTTGCATCAGAACATAACCCAAACCTTCCCATAAGGCATCACAATACACCGAATAGCCTAAACCCCTCTCCGGAATAATCAAAACTGGAGCAGTGGTAAGTCTAACCTTAAGCTCTTGAAAAGACTTCTCACATGTCTCCCTCCACACAAATTTGATCCCTCTCCTCGTCAATCTAGTCAATGGTGAGGCTAGCTTAGAGAAATCCTTCACAAATGTACGATAATACCCGGCCAACCCTAAGAAACTACGGATCTCAAAAGCATTATTAGGTTGTTCCCAATCTTGTACAGTTTCTATCTTAGATGAATCTATAGTCACTCCTTCCCCAGATACCACATGGTCTAAGAACTTAACTTCTCTCAGCCAGAATTTGCATTTCCCAAACTTAGCATACAGTTTGTGGGCTCTAAGCAACTCAAGTACCACTCGCAAGTGTTTCTCATGCTCCTTCTCAGAGGGTTAGTAAATCAAGATGTCGTCCACAAAGACAACCACAAAATAGTCTAGGAACTCACGGAAGATCCAGTTCATTAAATCCATACACACAGCTAGTGCATTAGTTAGCCCAAAGGGCATCACTAGGAACTCGTAATGGCCATACCCTGTACGGAATGTCATTTTCGGAATATCCTCCTCCCTTACTCTCAACTGTGATAACCCGATCTCAGGTCTATCTTAGAGAAGCAACAAAACCCCTTCAACTGATCAAACAAATCATCTATACAAGGCATTAGGTACTTGTTCTTAACAGTTACTCGGTTTAACTTTCGGTAATCTATACAAAATCGCAACGCACCATCTTTCTTTTTAGCAAAAAGAATCGATGCTCCCCAAGGCGAAGTACTAGGGTGAATAAAACCCTTATCTAACAATTCTTGGAGTTGAATTTTCAACTCACTCAACTCAGCAGGCACAAATCTATACGATGCCATGGAAATTAGTGTCATGCTAGACACTAAATCGATAGAGAACTCGATCTCTCGATGAGGTGGTAAACTAGTAAGATCCTCAGAAAAAACGTCCAGGTATTCACAAACCACCCTTGGTAACTTAACTCGGACTTCATCATACTCCCTACTCAAGAAGTTGGCAAGAAGGCAACTAAGTTCACTCTGCCCACGTGGATCATACATTGTTGATAAGACTTTATCAACCTGGTCCCCTAAGAAATAAAAGCAATCACCGCTCAAGGTACATACAGTAATTCTCTGACAGTAGCAATCTATGACAACCCGATATGATGACTACCAATCCATACCCAAAATAATATCAAAACTAGACATGTCAATAAACACAAATGCAAAAAGAAGTCGGCAACCTCTATGTCACAACCCCGACACCCCTGCTTCAAAACAATCTACGCCATCAATAGGTGACTCTACAGATAGGAGATGCTAATCGAACCAACTCTAAAACCAAAACCGATGCAAATGTAGACGAGATAAATCAATGGGATACACCCGTATCAATCAACACATTAGCAACTGAATTGCAAAACAAGAAAGTACCTCTCACTATTGAAGGCGTTGGTACAAGATCTAGCGCAGTAACAACATACACACGCCCTGTAGGTCTCTATTCAACCTGCTCACCCCTCAGAGCATAAGCCTGATGCACTAACTAAGCCGAAGAGACTCCCTGATTGGCCCTCAAGGCCTGTGTTGATTGTGCCAGCTGGTGGCTATGTGTCTACCTCGAACCAAACGTACCAAGTGTGCTGCTCAACTAAGGGCAAAACCTCTTCATGTGTCCCGCCTTCCCACACTGATAACAAGTGAGCGGCTAGCCTCTCTCCTGACTCTGGCTCTGAGAACGAGCCGAAGACGATGCAGACTATTGCCCTCCTCCTCTCCGTGGGCAAGCTGGAGACTTGTGACCTAACTGACCACACTTAAAACAAGTGACATCTCCCTGACCACCTCTCCCAGAACTCGAACTCGGTACTGGAAAAGTGGACCTCAACTGAGCTCTATAGGACTGTTGTGGGTTAGAACCCCTCTGTCTCTTAATGTGCCCTTGAATATCCTAACTTCTCTTAGAACCCCTCATCCTCTCATCCTCAATCTGCATTACGGTCTCAAGATGAGTCGTCGCCTCCACAAGGCGTCCATAATTCCTAATTATCCACCTGGCCACTTTGAACATTAGCTCAATCCTCAATCTCTTCTTGAACTCTAAACAATGGCACTCTTCAATCGCCACGAGTTCTGGTGCAAAGCTTGATAAACTAATAAATGTGGCCTCAAACTCGGCTACGAGAGTGTTCAACTATGCAAGCTAGGAGAACTGGTCTCTCAACTTCTCCCTAACAATGGGAGGCAAAAACTTGTCCTGGAAGGACCTGAGAAAAGCCTCCTAAGTCACCCTAATACTCCCACGTGCATATTTCCACTGACCTACATCTTCCTTTAGTTGGAAGGATGCCAAGGTCACTCACAACTGGTCGTCCTCAATGCCACGCATCTCAAACATTTTCACTACCTGCTCTAGCCACTCATCCGCCTTTAGTGGCTCCTTGGGATCACCCACAAACCCACCCGGATTTGACTGGAAAAACTCTCACTTCAAGAAAGACGGCCATGCCTTAATTACTTGGGCCTAGACTTGATTCTCAACTTTGAGAGTGTCCATAGATTCCTGTAATGCTCCGGCTATTTCGTGGACTAAGGCACCCATGGCTTGTTGACCAAATGGTTCGGCCACATTGGCTGACCAACGCTTTCTTCTTGCGCCGGAATTTCATTCGGTAAAGGCATTTCATGCCTTCTATGCCTACCACACCTACCACCACCACGTCCTGACATCTTAATGAAGGTAACAAAAGAGGTTAGCACATTTACAAATGTGCCGAAGCTAACTCACTCGTGTCCTAATGCAGTGGAAAACAATAATTCACTTCATATTAGCACGTTGTCACAAAAACACATACGAATTTCATTTTCAGATAAAGACCGTCCCGTGGCGTTGCCAAAGTTCTAGTTAGAAACAGCGGTGATCAAGAGCTTTTCTAATAGGACTTCTAGAAGCCAGTAGACTCAATCAACATCCTAGAAACTAAATCCCATACCCATATAACTACATAAGCATGTTATCATATAAGCACATCGTACATACTAAAGTCTCTATCAAGCGAGACAAATCTATTGTGGCAATAACCACTTCCCACGTACTCAAAGTATTCAAACCCAGTACGCTCTGATACCAAGTTATAACGCCCCAAAATAAATATGATAAACTCACTTCATAAGCGGAAATCAAGTTGAAACAAACTACTTTCATTCATTAGAGTTAATATACAAAAGGTGACACATGCGATATACATTTATAAATAGCTCATCTTGAATCTCTGACATGTGTTACACCTAGTAAAAAGTAATGAAAGCTAAACAAATATTTATATTCCTAAAGGCTTACATCTTTCCAAGTCACTACTTGGTTACAACAAAAAAAAAAAAAAGAGTCTAGCTCAATACAATTAAGCCATTGACTATACAAAGTAAATACAATAAAAAAGAAGCTCTTGCTCCAAATCTCCTCAAACTACTATCTTGGCGGAGACATATCTCCAAAACCTGAAAATGGTTTTTTCCAAATAGGGTGAGCCAAAGCCGACTAGGAACAATCTAACACAATATATGAATCTTAACAAAGATATAAGTATGAGATGCATATTCAATGCCCATGATAAAATTATCATTTATGACTCTTTCGCAAAATCGTGCCATGCCAAGCTTTATATCATAGTTCATGTTATCTCAATTCATTTTATCTTATTTTATGATTCATTCACTGTTTTGTCTCATTTCATGAGTCATTCACCAATTCATTCAGACAACCACACTGAGGGTACAACACGATGGGTTTCTAATCAACACAACCATTATACAAACACTTTCATTTGCCATTTTATGAATATTTCATCCGCAGGAACTAGCACCCATGTATACATATGGTTTTCGAGACTTTCACCCTAGACACATAGGCCAACTTAATTCAATGGAGTCTATCCCCTTTCTTCTCCCAAACATGGAGTACATCCCCTTTCTCCTCTCACAAATCATACATTTACAATGTATTAAAACCTAGTCATATTCAATGACAATGGATAAGAGATTAGTTTCAATTCACCTAATTCTCATGCAATTTTTACAACACTCACAGCTATCCTCCACCAATAGCACAAAACATATATTTCTAAACAGATATATATATATATATATAATCTGGAAGACAGATAAATTATCCAAATTTCCGTAGGTGAAAGGTAATACATACCCAACTCCACTATTTATACAAACGTCCATCTAATTTCATATTCCCAATACCAATTTCATATTTTTATACAAAATAACTATTCAAGACAATTAAGGCAAAATTCCATTTCCTTCTAAAATCCACCATAGTTATCAAAATTAGCAAATTTATCATAACACAACCTCACATCTACTCCCATAGCCAATTTTAATACATACATTGAAAAACCCCTCTTCTGATTTTACACCAAAACCCTAGATTTGTTCAAAATCACCCCAAGTTCAATATTTCTTACACATCAACAAATAGCTAAGTTAAAACTCATAGAAAAGTGTAGAAGATCCCTACCTCAAGTTTAGAAAACCAAAGGAGGAGATGGAGAGAATTCAAAGATGTGAAACCAAGCTTTATTAGGATCAAAACATAGCCCTTGAAATGCTCTACCTTTTTAACAAAGGCACACGGGTAGGGAAATCACTAGATCTGGGTGAAGAGAGAGAGAGAGAGAGAGAGAGTGTGTGTGTGAGTTTTAGAGAGAGAGAAGCTCTAGATCTAGGGTTTTGAGAGAAAAGATGTGAAAAAGTAATAGAGAAAGGTGTTGCTGCAAACTAATATACGCACAGTCTGCTCAGCTCGAGCATCAGACACAATAAGATATTCTACTCGGGTACAAGAAGTCACACTTGTGCGCTAAATTCATACCCCCACTAGTTTTGGAGACAATAGACCAATGCTTGAGAGTAAGAAAGGCCCCTCAAGCATTTCAGTCTTGAAGGAACCGCTCGAGCATAGAATACACTCTCCTTGTAGTTTTGCGGACTGCAAAAGTCTTGAGTTCTAAAAACTCGAGCACAAGAAGTGCTGCTCAAGCGGAGGAGTAAAATTCTAGGCAACAAAGGTTTGAAAACTAAGCCATCAACCTATTCCAAACACAACCACTACAATCCAACAACCAAATTTAAGGATGTACAAAGGAAGTAAAACATGAACAACAATACGAAACCATGAAACCTGAGCCCAGAATACAAAATAGGTCGGGTCTAAACCAGAATCATTATAAAAAAACTTAATCCAAAAAACTCAAGCCAAACATACAGAATGTAATTTAACAAAACATTTGTTTGAAAATTGACTTCTATAGTATTATTTAAAATTTTAATTTATTTATTTTTACCAAAAAAAAAAAAAATATGTAAAAAAATAAATTAATCTTTTGTATTAATTTTTTATGACTATTTTAACTAATTGTCAAGCATGGTTTTACAGTGAAAGGTTAGAGCATTTCTAATGATGTGTCAAATTGTCGAACTAAAGTCATACCTTAAGCCAGACAAATTTGCATATCAGCAAAAGTAATTATGATCACTAGATGCTTTGTACCATAAATATTTTCAGTTCACATTATTCTTTTCATTTAGATATCAATTTTAAATAAAAATCAATTGTTCAGATATAACTATTGAACACATTTTTTTGTTTGAATGCTTGTTTTTTGTTCTTAATTATTTGGAAGTTGATATCCAAATAATTTATTTTTTTTCGAAAAATTGATGTAAACTGAAAGTATTTGTAGTGTGTGATAGAATTACCCTTGAAAGGTATAACTATTAGCACTTACATAATTTCTTTGAAACTCACCTCTTTATAATTTTATTTTTAAAATTTTTTAGGTTGCAATTCTATCTTAGCATAAAATTTAGGTCATATGCTCATCTCTAATTTTTAAATCCTAATCCTAACCTAACCTTACACCACCTTAGCCACCACTCATTACCATCTTCGGTTGTCACATGCCCCTCTTAGTCCCTCTCTACCCTCTCCTACCGCCTAACCATTCTTCATTATTCTCCACTCATCTTTAGCATTGGGTCTAACACCCTCACTTCCCCTTCACCTAATGGACCTCCACTACTGCAACTGTCACACCCCACTTTTTATTACTCGAATAACATTACCATATCCATTAACATAAATCCATTTCCATTAAGAATGATATGATATGATATTAAAGAGAGAGGAATGAAGAGAAAAGAGGAAACTCTTGTATTCAATTCAATAATCAATGAATAGTACAAACTCCCTTATATAGTAGAGAAGATAAGTATATACAGGGAATATACTGTACTACACAGATAAGGCATATCTATATAGAGAATATGCTATAAAATATACTATAGTTAACACCCCATCCCTGCCCCCCTCAAGCTCAAGGTGGCAATGCAGATATCAAGTTGAGTTTGGAAAGTAAATCAGAAAATCGTCCTGGAGGATGAGCCTTAGTGAAGATGTCAGCTGTCTGATCAGCAGAGGGAACAAAGATAAAACAAACACTGCCACTAGTAACATATTGTCGTATAGAGTGACAATCAATCTCAATATGCTTGGTGCGGTCATGGAAGACATCATTCTGGGCAATATAAATAGCACTCTGATTGTCACAATAGAGGTTAGTGGCAGCAAGATGAGGAATTCGCATATCAGAAAGAAGCCACATAAGCTCTTGAGTAATGTCAGCAAGAGCATGATATTCAGCCTTAGTACTAGAATGAGCAATAAAAGTTTTGTAACTCCCTGCAAATTAACACATGGATATACCACAACAAGCATACCAATACACCGAATCGCCATCTTTCTCATTGAACTAAGATTCAAAAGTTTACAAGTACAAAGTTTATATTTCCATAATACCTTGAACTCATCTCCAAGTTCAATGATCTAGACGATACTACAAAAGAAAAAGGCCCCAAAGGGCATACAACATTCCAAAATGCTTGCTTGGTACAACAAAGTAAGTTTTTAGAGTCATAATACAAAATTATAAATCTTAACAACCAAAAAGTTCTTGATCTATCGAGTCCAAACGGACCACTGCTAAATCCAAGTCATTTCTAAAGTGGTGTGTCATCATCTCCTATAAAAGAAATAGGAGTGAGCTATATGAGCTATATACCCATTAGGAATACATTTAGCCAAGTATTTAATTATTTGAACAAGCCCGCAAAGATCATTGAGAATAGACAAGGTGAGTAATTGACATACATTCATAAACTTAGTTAACTATATAAAATAATGCACAAATGAATAATTTCATTTCATCTCACGCCAAACATTATCATATCGGAAGGAAAACACACCATGAGTCCCCCATAAGAGTCCAAATTTAAAATTCAAGTCCCTTTTATAAAAACAAAACCTTCCTACATTTATCGATTAATGTCTGACAGACGGGCACCAAAAATCATCTGTTTTTCACTTTTACCCACCAGTGGACACCCAAAAAATATTTTTTCCACATCTGTCTCTGCCAAGATAAGCTCAAGACAGAAAATTGGACACCTTAACTCCCCACAGTACCAACGTACACCATCACATCTAAACCGACTCTTATCCGGGACTCATGCTCAATTTGCCAAACTTTCATTCATTCAACAAGTATTCAAGACAATACGAAATTAATCACAACATCACATTTAAGAATAATCGAACTCCAAGTCAGTTTCATTATCATCACAATATCCACATCATTCATCCTTTATTGTTCATAAGACTCCAAGACCTTGCTAAATTTCAATTAAAACACTACTCTCTACTTAGTTAGAAATTAGGGTTTTAGTTAAATTTGGGGTTTCTCTATCTTTATATATATATATATATATATAAATTCTTAATATCAATCTTTCTCTTTCAAGTTGATTTAATAGACATTTTGGTAACAAGTGAGTAGAATGAACCTATTTGTTGAATATAAAGCTTAATCCAACTCAAATATTCAATCAAGCTTTAAAATCACAACAATACCATAAAAACTTCTTCAAATCAAAGAAATACTAGGTTAAAAGTAACCCTACCTCAAGTTATGAGCCAAAGAATCAAGCTCCTAGTCGAACTCTTCACCAAACAAAAATTCAATCAGTAAAGTCTTCAAGTGTTTTTCACCCTTTGAAAGAGTTTTAGGTTGGATCTTAAGACATTAAGGAGTATTTTGAAGTGAAAACTTAGGGTACTTTGGATTTGAGACAAGAAGGAGAAAGAGAGAAAAGAAAAGTGGAGAGAATGATCTAGAATCGTACTTTTAAATTGCTAATATCGCAGACCGCTCACGCTCGAAGCGTAAGACACAAACTCGAGGCTCGGCGTAAAATGAGAAGTCCTAGAAGTTTTTCGAGCTATAGTGAAACAACTAGGAGCCAACATTCTCCCGAGCGCAACTTCCCGCTACGAGCGACCGCCAGTAAACTCGATAGATTCGACGTGTCGCAATTCTCCGCTCGAGTGCAACTTCCTTTGCTCGAGTGGGCACTTCGAACAAAATGTCATAAGTTTGCTTCTTGCTATGCCAGGCCATGAGAGAGTCACCCAAGAAAAAGCAGAACCCTGTAGTAGAGCGACAATCACTAGGGTCCCCTACCCAATCAGCATCAGAAAATACATGTAACTGTAGGAAAGAGTGAGCGGAGTAGTGAAGACCATGAAACATAGTGCCTTTGACATAGCATAAAATGCAAACTAGAGCAGCATAGTGCGGCGAACGACCATGAAAAAACTAACAATGTAAACAACATAAGCAATGTTTAGACGAGTAACCATGAGATAGACAAGATTGCTAAGTTAACGATATAAAGTAGCATTAAACAACAGTGACATGTCAAGAGGCGTGAGACGAGTCTGGGATCAATGGGAGTACGCATACCTTGCAATTCGGTAAGACCAGAAGAGCCAAGAGATCAAAAAGTATACTTGGCCTAGGAGAGAAAGTAACTTACGTATCATGAGAGATTTCCAAGCCGAGAAAATAGATGAGAATACCCAAATCCTTCATCTTAAAGCGGTGGTGAGAAACTGCTTGAGACTAGAGATACCCACTATGTCATCCCAGTGATGATCATATCATCTATATAGAGAAGAAGAAGAATAGTACCATGCCATGTCTTATGAATAAAAATGGCGTAATCATAAACAACGGAGGAGAATCCAAAATCATGAATAGTGGAGCTAAACTTGGTGAACCCAGGAGCCGAGGAGCTTGTTTCAAACCCGAACAAAGCATGTTGAAGTTTGCAAACTTTAGAGAGCGAACAGAGGAACTAGGAAGAGGTTGCATATAAACTTCCTTAGTGAGATCTCCATTGAGAAATGCATTCTTCACACCCATCGACAAAGTTACTAAGTAAATCGAAGGCAACAAAGCAAGGTTTCTTCATAGTCAATCCCATATTCTTGAGTAAACCCACTGGGCAACAAGGCAGGCTTTGTAGCGCTCAATAGAACCATCAGAATGAGTCTTAAGCTTGTAAATCCATTTGTAACTAATAACACTTTTGCCAGGAGAAAGATCAACCACATCCCAAGTATGAGTTTTATCAAAAGCCTATAGTTCATCAATCATAGCTTGCTGCCAAAGAGGGTTAGAACAAGCCTCTCAATAGGAAGTAGGTTCATAAGAGGAAAATGTAGTAAAACTAACAATGAAATTACAAAGAATAGGAGAAGGTGTGTTACTCAAGTAGAATGATGAAGGTGCCTCAAAAGCGGGACCAAGAGGCGGCAGAATCCTCGAGGATGGGAAGCAACATGGCGGGATTAGGAGCAAGACTAGGAGCGGGATCAACGAGTACCCAGAACCATCGCGAGGACCCGAGGAGGTAGAGCAGGATCCTCAAGATGGATCGGAGGCAGCATGGCAGAAGTAGTGTCTGTATCAAACTCATCAAACAAAAGAGAGGGATCTATGAACAATGATGTAGTGAGAGGAGTGAACAAATGAAAGTTAGATATAGAAGAGAGCATCTTGTCTTCGTAAAATACCACATGATGAAAGACACAAAGACATTTGAGAGAGAAACAAGATCCCAACAACAATAGCCTTTATGTTCAATTTCATACCCCAGAAGCAACACAAAGCAGGCTCGAGGTTCTAATTTAGAATGCTCATGTGGTTGAAGGAGACAAACAAGCACATCCAAACACAGAGATGAGAATAGACAGTAGGTTGGCCATATAAGCACTCATATGGGGCATGATTGTTGATGGTAGGAGAAGGAACACGGTTGATAAAATGGCACTATGAGGCGACTTCCCTCTAGAAGTGCTCGGGGCGAAAAGGAAATTAAAGAACACGGCCAATATCTAAAAGATGGCGATGTTTAAGCTCACGACTATTTTGTTGGGAGTCTACCGGGACAAGAATAATGAAAGCGTGCCATTTTGACGAAGGAATCTCAAAAATTTGTTTCTTTGTATTCTTAGGCATTATCGGCATAGGAAAACTTTGATGGTGGAAGAAAAGCGAAGTTTTGACCATTTGTGAGAAATCATAGTATTTTTGTGGTAACTCGAGCAAGACTTCATTAGACATAACCCATTAAAACAAGTGAAATCGTCGACAAAATGACAATGTATTTAGATCCCTCCATAGTGGTATTAGGTCTTTGGTCCCAAACACCGGCCGAGTGTATGAGATCAAAAGGTGTATGAGACATAGAAGTCTTGGATGAAAATGGTAGCAGATTGTTTTGCTGAGTTAACAAGATAGACAATCTACTTTATCATTGGGAACAGAGACCTAAGTAATTGCTAGAAACCAGAGAGATCGTAAATGGCGTCCAAAATAAACATGACCTAACCGAGAATGCCATAAGGCAAAGAGGAGAACTAGGAGTGGTAAGAGCGGCCGGTCTGAGCGATTGGAAGGGCGTAGCCAGGAGAGGGAATCTTGAAGGTGGATGAGGTCATATAGACATCATGTCGGCGATAGATCCTGCAGAATGCATCACGAATCTTTGGATCCTACACAACATAACTAGTTGGATAAAGAAGAAGCGGTGAGGCCAAGATCACCCAAGAGTTGACCAATTGCAACAAGATTAAGTGCCAATAGATTGAGGGGATCGAGGATAAGTGTTGGGGTGAATTGAAAGCAGTAGAAGGTGGAAATATGACCTATATGTATTTGAGAGCCATCGGTAGTGTAAATAACGGTGGCAAGTGAAAAAAGATGTAATAGAGAGAAAAGAAAAGTGTAGGGTCGAGAGGTCATAGTTACAACGGAATCAAAATACAAGAAGAAATTGCACTGAGGAAATACTTGAAAGAGGGCGGTAGAAGGTGTATGAGAGGTAGAAATAACAACTTTTTGACAATAGTTTCAATGTCTCTGAAGAGTATATAGGGTAGAGTGACTGAGCAACAACGGATGATGAACGAGAACTAACTATTAGTAAATGCAAAATACATCTTTGAAGATTGATCTCAGGTATTATGTTATTGAAGGGTCTAGAATAGGATAACTATCTAAACAAGCCATGAGGTGATTAAATAATGAATCACAAAAGGAGAACTAGTGATGGCCGGATGTAAAAGCTGGATAAAGCAAGAGTGCACGGATTGAATTCGAGAATCTTTACATGAAAAATAATTAGAAAAGCCGGAGCCAAAATGATCAGAAGAAAAATGTGCAAAAAATAAGTGAAACAAGCCAAAAATAGAAATTTAAGAGGCAAAGCAGTCTGAAGTGATGTCGATGGGAGAGGCTGATGTCGGTAGAGACATATTTAATCACGTTAAGCATGGTAGAACGTGGCGGTCATGATCTATTGAAGTAGAAAGCGCAGGCGCGCATGTTAGTTAGGTGATGGAAGCAACTTAGGGCTAACATCAACGTAAAGAGGCTAATGCGTTAGCGACATAAGGAGGCGCTGCGTGCGAAGTTGCATGAGAAAGTGGCTGGCGAAAAGAGTGTGTGAGCTTTAGGAGGCGCGTGAGATTATTGTGTGAGCAGCGGGATAAGGATGAATTTTGCGGCGTGATGGAATCACGAAGAAAATTTCGAGAACAAGATGGTGCTATGGGTGCTAGAAACTA